>PVKB01004538.1:0-136884 GCA_004027205.1 Ctenodactylus gundi
GAGACCCCCTTTGCACCCTTAAGTAGGTCGGAGGAAGGTGGAAGAGGGGATCCCAAGGCTTTTCCTCCTCCCTCTTGGCTGGCCTGTCTAGTGCTGGGAATTTCTCCTGAGTATGGGGAGTAAACAAGGCAAGTTCCTGGGCAGTCAACAGAGGGCATAATCCTTTTCCTCTGGTGTTCCTGAGGTTTTATTGTTTACATAGAGGACCAGGGCCTGGCAGACCCAGTCCTCGTGTGACCCGTACCATGGCCAGAAGACCAATGGCCCATAGATTGCTTCCTTAGTCCAGATGAAACAACAATATTTAATCATTTTTTGTTTCTCTTTTCCCCTGGTAGGAGGGCGGTCCTCCCAGAATTCTAACATTTGTCCCAGTGGACTATCCAGGGGATTCGAGAGATTGCCTCCTGGGAGTCCATTTCCTCACCCTCAGGCTTAGAATTTCTACCTCCCATCCTCAGATAGATTGATCTTGAATCTTGTAACTGGAAAAGGCCCAATCCCACTTATTACTGGGGATATCTCGCCTCTCTCCCCAAACCTGGAGAAAGCCCAATCCTTCTTATTAAGAATGTCTTGCTAACTCCAAAATTCCTGGTCACCAAGGCAGTACTATGAGAATTCCTTTCTCAACCTTCCTACCTTAGTCCACGCATGAAGATTTCCTGACCAGCCACGGTTTTTCTATTCTTCTTGTAGCATCATCCTTACTGTCTCCAAATATTTGGCTTTTTCACGGCTCTGCAAGAGGTTAGACCCCCGCCCCCCAAGCAGAGCAGGCCACCTAGAAAACTAGATGGGGCGCCTCCTCCTATTCTCCCAGCAGGCGTGCAAATCCCAGACTGCCCCCAAATTGTTAGAAACGGCTCGTAGAAATCTTCCTGTCCAAACAAAGGATGAACTTGGGAGGAATGGACAACAGGGTATGAGGCGTTAATTTTCTTTTGCAAAAGGGTAGTCTTCCCACATGCAAGTGGAGAGAGACTCACACCAAAAACATGGTCGGTGCCAACCTAAATCCCTAGGTCGCAGGTCCCTCCCCCTGCCTTTTTTTTCCATTGGCAGTATTCACAATCTTCCCGAGAAGATCTAAGGCATTGGCCCAGGACCATGTTCATCACGTCATTACTCAGGGCCAAGTTCATCATGCCACATCCTGATCCCTCCTCTCCCCCTTCCTGCCTCTGTCTGGTCACCTGATCGGGTATGGCACGAAAATGTAAAGATCTGCCATCTTGAACAGTGTGCCACCGTTACCGCTAGGTGACGCTCACAGTATTGACCCAGGGTGGAAGGGCTGTGACCACTCTCTAAGACAGGGCCTTGGGCCAGAATCTTGCAACCTGGCTCCCCCTGAAGAATGCCTGACCTTCAGCAGAGCTGAATGCTTTCAAGGAGGGAGGCTGAGGCCTACTCTTCTCCCACAAAGCCACCTGTCCCCCTGGGGGCTCCCGAACCTGGGTGTTTATTTGGTGGTATCTGGGCTCATTTCTGACCATTTCACAGAGTTTTTTAGAGGTGCACTGCCCAGATTCCTTTTTCTTTTTCATTCTTTTTGACACAAGGTCTCACTTTGCAGTCCGGGATGGTCCTGAATCCACTATGTAGCCCAGGCTGGCTTTGAGTACAGGGCAATCCTCCTGCCTCAGCCTCCTAAGTGCTGGGATTAGAGGTGTGCCCAGCTTGTGTGGTGCTGAGAAATAGAACCCAGGGCCTTGCACTTGCTAGGCAAGGGCTCTAGCAGCTGAGCTATGCCCCAGCCCCGGATTCCCTTTCAGGGAAGAACTTGAAGGCCTCCCTTGGGAGAAGGACAGCATTCGGAGCAAAGACAGAGGGATATTAAAGGCCTGCCTCGCCCTTCGACCTCTTCTGGCTCCCCCCCCCCACCCCCTAGGTACTCACACCTAATAGTCATTCTGCACTCAGTCGTCATCTCAGGGCTTACTTGTGGAGAAAATACCTGCTGTAGTTTATTCACTCAGCCCCCAGGACTCCCTGAAGCCAGCTCCCTTCCACCTGCATCTGTGAAGACTGTGCGTGGGGAACTAGCAGCCAGGATAACTGGGAGCTCCTAACCCAGACAGAGTGCCCCTCCCAGGTTCACCCCACTCCATCTCTCTCCATCAACTCTGTCCTAGAACTTCTCCTCCGCCCTGACACCTCTCCAGCCCCCAAGTCTCCCTCTCTGAGTCCTTCCTTGGCAGCCACATGGCAAGGACAGCTTGACAGGCCACACTGCCCCCAGCTCAGCCCTGCTCGACAGTCAGGTCCTGGGAGAGACACCCATTCCTAGCTGGATGCCTCTACATGAGCCAGGAGGCTATAATTTTGTCCCTTTCTGGCCCTATTCCTTAAGTAGAGAACAGCATTTATTCCATAAACAGAGAAGCTTTTCTACTAATAAAAACTGACTCCGTCTTTATTTGTGATGGAAACAAGAGCTTTGTTACATGTTACGCGTGTAACAACATTTTAGCTATTCTGGTTTATCTCCCAGTTCGTGATTTTCCTCTCATTCCAAAGTGACCCAGATCACTTGTATTTTCCAAGAATAGAAGTGACCTATTAGAATACAGCAATAAAATCTCATCCAAGACGTATTTAAAAAGTCTTTTTTCTTACTTTCCTGTTAATAAACACTTCGTACTCTCTGCAGCTCTTTTTTTTTTCTCTTTTGTTTCCTCTAGTAGTTTTCCAAACCAGAGTTGGCATGATACATAAAAGGATATACGTCCACAATCATCAAATAAAACACTTGTTCCCAGGAAGGAGCTCTGAGCTTTCTGAATTTCAGAGCTGATTTCAAGTAATCGCAGGCAGAGAGGCCTCAGGGTTGGGCCCAAAATGTCATGCAATAATTTTCAGGGAAGCTGATAAAACAAGTGGTTTCCTAAAAATATCCACTTGAGGGCACTGCTTCCACCAAGGCAATAGAACCAGTTTCAGAGGCACCCTGTTGACAATAAATTTCAATACTATTTCTGGGCTGGCATACATCAACAGAGCTAGACCACTGAGCAATCCCACACAGTGTCTGCTCACTCCTCCTCAGACCTCTTCTGAATCCATCCAGTGTGCAGGGTTCAGCTTTGTTCTTCAGGTAGGCTGACTCCAACCCGGCCTCAGCACCTCACATCCCTCAGTCTGCTGGGCACACAGCAAGTCAGCACGCGAGAACTCCAGAAGCTCTTGGGGTGCGGGAGGGGAAGGACTGGAATGCAGGCCTGAAAGGAGCAGAATCCCAGGGAAGGCAGTCAAGGATGTGGGTGGGTGTAACCCACCAACAAACAAATCCTGAGGGACTGCTGGCCTCACAGGATGGTCCAGAAGTCCCGGGCACTCTGCACTGGCTGGGCTTGGTGACCAGGCCCCGCACAGAGAGAAACCTCTTGACGAAATGTGGCCACTGTGAAGCTGTAGCCAGGGCCTCCCTGAGGATCCTGGGTCTTCGAGCCATAGCTGTAGCAGCAGAGAACACAAGCAATAGCCACAGTGACCACAAGCAGTACTGCTACCACCCCAATCACCGCTGTTTCCATGTCCTGCCTTCGGCGCTACACACAATGAGTCATGCGGGTGGTCTCGGAGCCTCAGCTCCCCGTCAGAAGCAGGAGGGCTCTTAGTGGTCGCCGGTTTCCGCTGGCCGTTCTCCCTGGTCTTCTAAGATGCTGGTCTGAGGCCCTGTGTGGCCCCCCCTCGGCTGTTGAATGCCCCTGCACGGCCTCTCAGCTGGGATCTCAGATGATCTCTGTATTTTCTAAACTTCACCAGGCTTCCAAGAGCTGTGGTCAACTCCACTGACAGCTTTAGAAGGAAGTGCCACCCGGGAAGACGTGAGCGCAAGACTCCCTGGAAGTACAGGGAGGTGGGAGGAGGGGTCAGAAGATGTTACTCAGAGGAGGCCAGGCCAGCACTGGCCCTCCAGTGACGCCTGCAGATTTCAAGAGCAATTGTACACTCAGGCAAAGGAATACTCCCCTTCTTGCGGACCGGGGAGGAGCCAGCTCCTCCCCTGGAGAATCTCAGGCTAGGCTTTGAATTCTCCTCCCTAGCCCCTGGCCCTCCAGGAAACTGCTGGCCCTGGGCAAGACAGGGGTGGAGTGGGCATTTTCAGGTCACCACAGCATTGGGGGATGCTCATAGGGGCTGTGGAGATGGAAGACACCCTGGCTTTGGTCGCCTTTTCTGCATGGAATTGAGAGGCTGTGGTTTAAATGGACTCTACCAGAAAATACAGCTCCTCAGTAACAGCCCTGGGCCCCCTCACCCTGAAGGGCCAGCAAAGAGCCCTCTCTGCTGCTGCCAGCCCAGGCCCCCTGCTCAGACTTGGTGCTGGGAAGACTTACCCTGGGCCTCAGCTGTACCTGGAGCTGTGGCCTCCCTCCCTGTATCCTCCCCCAGAAACCATGACGCTCCTCCTGGGTACTGCTGTTGGTCCTTCCTGAACCTTGGTTCCAGCATATTTAAGCAGCAGGAGTACTTCCTGTATCCCTTCCTCCAATTATGAGAGGCCGGAATCCACATCTGCTACCCTCCCCCTCGTAGCAACACTTATCCCACACACACTGCCCTCTGCCCAGACGCCGGGTGAGTGTTAAGCCAGCCGGGAGGGACTCCATTCTGGCCCCCTCACACTCAACACCTCCTGTGAATCTCACCATTCCCAGAAAGGACACTGAATCAGACTCCCTTAACCCACAGACTGAGAAGTGGAGGAACAAGAAACAATTTCAGGCACCATCTCATGGACTTTTCCCAGCACCTCTGTGCAGCAGTTACTAGGTCCATTTTACAGACCCGGATGCTAATGATCACAGAGCTGGAATGCCCTGTCTGCGGCCGTTACTTGTTAATAGAGGTAATTACAGCACCAAATGGCTGAGCTGGGGCTTCCCTCCCTCTCCTCCTAGTTCAGTGCTCTTCCCAGGCTCCAGGTGACTCTAGACTCATCAGGGTGCCACGGCTGGGAGAGGGCAGAAGGCTAGCTCCAGTCCCCACGGCCCTGAGGCCTTTTCAGTCTCTCCAAGGGCCAAGGTAAATCCAGTATAAATTTTCTGAAACAGCCTACACCGAGCAGGAGAGCCAGGCATGGTCACATTCATTCCATCCCTTTTCTAAAAGGACTGGACACTCGGGCACTGGCTGCTGCTTCACCTGGCACCAGAATCCAGACATCACAGGTTATTTATACTAACTGGCAAATGAAAGCACAAACACAGGGACACGATGTGCCAATTCACAGTGCTCGCCGCTTCTGCTGAACCCCGCCACTTCCGCTGAACCCCAGCATCGCCTCGTTAACCTGGTGATGGGGGCGTGTTCCAGCTCGAGGATTTGACTTCTCGTTGGCCTGTTCTGTGTGGGTGTAAACGTACTTGTAGTAGCCAAGGGCACTTCAGCATTTTATTTATTTATTTCATTTTCTTTTGTCGAGACAGGTTCTCACTCTGTAGCCCAGGCTGGTCCTAAACTCACTGGTGTAGCCCAGGCTGGCCGTGGACTCAGGACAATCCACCTGCCTCAGCCTCCCAAGGGCTGGGATTACAGGTGTGTGCCGCCACGCCCAGCTTTATGTGGTGCTGGGGAACTGAACTCAGGGCCTTGCACTTTAACTGCTGTGCCATTCCTCCAGCCCCCACTTCTGCATTTTAAATCTGGAATGGAAAACAAATGCTTGGACCTGTTATCTTTTGCCTCATGTAAGTTTCCTCTTCCGTCTCTGACATTTGGGAGAGATCTCTGGCCCTTCTTTTCCTTCTCTGCAAAATGCGTGGAGACACAGCAAAATAGAAAAAAAGCAAAAAGAGCAGGGCTTGATGGGGGCACAGGAGACACAGAAGGGGAGGTGGATGTGAGGAACATCGCAGACAGAACAATCCATGCGACCTATGGTCCACTTTCCCGTGCCAGAAATTGAATGTGGCTGTCATTGTGAGTGTGCCTCCCTCCCGCTCACCCTGTCACTCCTCCACTCCTCCCCCAGGCCTCACAGAGAATCCCCTGGGAAAAAGACAGAGGACGTTCTATTCCCGTGAGTCACCGGGGTCCATCCTTTCTGCCTGTTCTGCATCCCTCCCCCTGCCTGGCTGCCCCCCCCCCCCCCCCCCCCCCCCCCCCCCCCCCCGCCACCACAGCTTTGCTTTTTCTCTGCTTCCGGGCTTGGAACCAGACTTCCTTCCTTTCTGTGCGTTCCGCCGGCTGTTCGTAGATCGTAGGGGAACATGCTCCCAGCCTTGGCAGGAGAAAGTCCTCCCATTACTTACTCATCCCATCTTAAGGAATAGGGAGTCGAGGCCCAGGGCAGGCAAGCTTACTCTCCTAAGGCCACCTAGTACCCCAGCAGTCCAAACAGCTCGATCCCTTCCCACCCCACTGCCACGCCAAGGTTCCTGAGGACAGGCTGGCTAGAGACCCAGGGCTCGAACTAGAAAGCCTGACCGAGTGACCCAGGAAACACTGAATTCAGCCTGTGGGGTGGGCCTCCCAAGGGTTTGAGAGCTCAGTCTGCCTTGGGTGTCGACTGGAAATACTACTGCACCCTAGTGCCCCAGGAACCACCCTTCTCTCTCTGGGGCCTTGGGCAGACCACAGCAGTTCAAAGCCCGCTGGTGGCAGAGTGGGCAGGACTTTACGCAAACTCTGAATCATCCCATAGAGGTGGGACAGGGCCCACCCATATCTCCTCATTCCACAGCTGCCCCAGAGCCCCAGCTGCATCTAAGAGCCTGGAGCAGCGCGGGCTGAGGCCTCCGGGCTCCCGCCCTCCCACCATGCTGCAGTGGAGAACCAGGAGCTCCTTCACAAGGCTTCCTGGCTTTTATTTCTTTTGCTACTCTTGGTATGTGTACATATTGCATCTTGGTTATTTTTATTTCCTTCTCCTTTCACAAATTAATTGACTGTATAGCTCCTCACTTCCTCCTCTACATCAAAAGAACAGTCTCGGACCTCTCCCAGCTACCACTTGCCGGAGGGCTTCAGACACCTAATGAAAATCAGACGAGCACTTCCCAGACACTTGAGCTATATCAGACGCCCTTGTTACTTCTAGAGCTACCAAGAGCCCAGCCCGTTCTTCGTTTCCAAATCCTACAGTGCGCCCAGGGCTACCCCAAGAGGGCCTCAGTGCTCTGCTACACAGTGTGTAAATGAAGCCCCAACGAGAAGCAGGCTGCTATACCCCTCACTTACCTCGGAGCCATGTCCTTCTACATGGCAATGCCAAAGTTCCTCATCTTGATGACAGACGGCAGGACAGAGCAGGGGGGACGCCATCCGCAGGCATTAGTGGTAGCTTCGGTGAGCATGGAGGAGGTCATGGTGCTGGAGGTGGCACTGGCGGTAGGTTAAGCTGTTGGTGCTGGGAATGAATCTGGTGGTGGAGCTATTGCTGGTCGAGGTAGAGCTGGTGGTGAAACTGGTTGCCCTGGAGGTGTCGATGGTGGTGCCGAAGGTGATGTTGGAGGTACATTTGGTGGTGCAGCTGGTGGTGAAGGCGGCCTGCACTAGGCATGTGAAGCCCATGGCCGGGATGAGGTTGACGGTGAACAGCTCGCAGCGGAACTCTGCTCTGGAAGAGCCAGGGCTGCGCTCGCCAGACTCGATCTTTCCCTACAGCCAGATGGGTTCTTTCCACATCATCACTCGGTGACCCATGGAAAAGACAGTTGGATAGTAGCAGCAGCAGCAGCAAGACTGCCACCAGAGTGCCTATGACCCAGCACACGTGGGTCACGCTTCCAGGAAGACTAGCACCCGGGAGCTGGGTGGTCCTTCACAGTTCAGTTGTTCAAGCCGCTTTCCCCGCCTCAGTGGCCTCTGCTCAGACCTCACAGTCGCTGAACTCCGTTCTCTCGGCTCCTACGAGCTGGACAGCAGCCAAGGAATGTGGGCGAGGCCTGTCTGGACTGGAGCTGCCAGCCAAGGGTGAGGCCAGGGAGCCGTTAACTTTGGAGAGACCAAAGCGTCTGAATGGAGAAAGAGAAGTAATTGGACTGGGTGTCCTTGAGGGGAGAGTCCTGAGTGTAGGACGAAGAGGTTGTAGTCCCCTCTACTCCCGCCTTCTGGCCAAGTGACGACAAGGAGGGGCACTTCCCTCTCTGAGCTTTAGTTTCCTCTCACAGACATAGTAACAGTACAGAAACTGGGAACACCAGCTTTGAATCCACACAACAAACTAGCTCTGTGATAGTAGCACCTACCTCACAGGACCTTCTAAGGATCAAAGGAATTAAGATGTATAAAGGATTGAAGCACTCCCTGATACTTTTGCCCTTATTACTGCAATGAAGTTCAAGTGAAATTCTTGGGAGACTGTCTTATAGCCCACCATGTCCTGCAGGGCTGACTCAGACTCTGTCAATGAGCTATCCCAAGCCCAGTGAGCTATGGGTACTCTGTGAGGCCGGACATCATCCCAGGAGGCCCTTGCTTCTGGGAGGCAGGAGGGCCAGTGCCAGCCCACAGCTGACAGAAGGCAGGGCTCAGGGAATGCTGAACTCAGTCAAGCCCTAACCCGGACTCCTGGCTCTGAGTCTCAATTGGCTACATGTGGCTAGCTCCTCGCTCTGTCCCAGCCTCACTGCTGTGCTGTTAGGAATGCCATTCCTGCCTGGTGGAGGATTCAGACAGCAGGCAGGATGTGAGCAGTCCCCAGCCCATTTCATCTTAGTTCCAGGACCCCTCTGTTGGCCACAGACAAGGGCTTTCCTGAGCTGCCCAGAGGCTAAGGTGACAAGCTCAAAGTCTGGCTGTGCTCCTGGGACTATTCTCCTGCTCACACACAAAGTGGCCTCCTCAAAGCTCTGCACCTGAATTCCCAGAGCAGACCTCCCCCACCCCACTGGAGCCACCCGCTCCCTCCTCCAGCCCACTCACTGAGTGCTTATCTCCCTGTCACCTGAAGGAATGTTTACAGAAGCCACAAGGCTGATACTCTGAATTGTGCAACAACCCACCACATGACGAGCCTGTTTTCTCCTCTGTAAAGGGCAAGAAGTGACCTCCAGAGACCCTCATCCCTCCTTTGGCCTGTTTAAGCAGCTTTCTCTCAGGGTTGCCTCAAAGCCTGAATGAAAACCCTCCCTGAATGAAAAGGCTAAACATTTGCTTCAGCCAAATTGGGCTCAAGGGATACCAGGTTGAATGAATCCTGGGGCTCCACTGACCCTTGGGAGAAGCCACTTGAAATTGAACTTTTAATGACTGGTGTAAGAACTCATCTACAGACTTCTGGGCCCTAGGAACCAGACACCTTCCACAGAGACAAATTAAAAAGAGGGTCTATTGTGAGAAGGAGCCAGAAAGCATCCAACAGTGAACTGTCCTCTTGAGGACTTTTCCAGGGAGACTCCCATTCAAACCAGTCTGGGAACAGAGCCCTGCAGTCTACAAGCACTTAGTTAGAGTCAAGGGCCTCTAAGAATTACCAGACCCAGCCCACACTGAAAGGTGGAGAAACTGAGCCCAGTGATGGGAATGAACTTGCCTAAGTGCCTCAGCTTTATTGGCTAGTCTATACAGCAGGCAATCAGTGGAGCACTACCTGTGTTAAGAGTGGCTGTTCCCAGGGAGGGTGGTGTTTCATCCACAGAGGGCCTTTCACGGAGAGAATGAAATGACAAATAGAAATGAGGGAGCCAGAGGCACAAGGATGGAGTCTCTCCACGTGGACACACTTCTATTTAGCATCAACTTTCTGAAGAATGGGTTCACGCCCTGTCTGGACAGAAGGCCAGACGTTTTGTTAGATGTTCTGGGACCCTGGAGGCGAAAGGCTACATTCCAGACTTCAGAACTGACTGAGGCCTTCTTTAAAGACTGGCTGGACACAGGGGCTTGAATAATCGATGACATTAAAGGAACTGTGGCTATGTCTAGGGAGTTCCAACTTCAGAAAAGCTGTCTAGTGGCTCTTTCAGGGACATTCCAGATCCAAACCACAATAACACCTGTAAGCCAATATTGCTCTGTGAACACTCAGGCATCAAAAATGTGTGCAGACACACTCATCTACATATGCCCACGTGTATACAAGTTCCGGACGAGCTCACAAACCTGTGCTTGTACTACTGTGGAGATTCTTGGTTGACCAGCAATAGCAACCACATTGTTTTCACTAATTGGTGGCACCACCTAGTGGTGACATTGTAGATAAATTACTTTGTACTCTGACCTACCAAAAGTTCTATGAACAGTATCCTGACTTTTTTTACAGATCATAATTTGAACCCTTGCATTTAACCCTTCTCCATTCCAAATTGTTACAAAATGGCCAAAGAATTAAAAGATTATTTAACATTAAAAATTAACAGTCCCATTACTAACCCAGAAACTTCAGGGAATTTCTACACTATGGTATTAATACCTAGAAACCAGGTTGATGAATGCCCTGGCTACGGAGGGGTATACCCAGAAAGAAATGGAAGATGTGCCCAGCAGGATCTCCCTGAAGCCTTTTAATAGACTGTGAACACTAGGAGCAAAGAAGGGGTGGGCTCAGGCAGGAAACACGCTGAGTGACTTTAAGAATTGCTCATGTCTGCTCACAGGAAAGATGGCCAAGGTGCAGCTGATCTTTCAGTTTGCACAGAAAAGCTGGCAAGTTACTAACCTAGGCACTCATGCTAGTTAAAAGGAGAAACCTGCCTTTAGCTAATCTTGGGCCGCCCTGGCATATTTTGAGAAGTTGCCTACCATGGCAGCACACTTCTCAGCTCTGCCTGCCCAGTGATGGCCAGCTAAAAAGACCAATAGAGAAAATAAAACCACGAACAATAGAAGTCTTTTTCCTTTTCCTATTACTTGGACATTACAACGTTCTTGGCAATGATTTATGTAATCTTTCATACAACTCACTTCAAATTCCAGTCCCAAGCAAACAGGGGTCTAAGTCTCTCCATAAAGCCGGCAAATAGAGAAAAATCACTGAACTCACTAGAATCTAAGAGAAACAGTAAAACTGCTTTATTTATTGATAATATTCTAAATATGATTCCAAGGGTCAATCTATATACAAATATAGGAAAACATGTAAAAATAGGAAATTTATTTTTAGACTAAAAACTCAATCAGGAAAGTTTTTTTGAGGCCTTTCCTCATAACTTAGATCAAAACTCACATTAAAAGAGAGAGCAGGAAAGAGAAGAAAGGTCTAGAAATGAAATAGACTTTTATAAAAAAAAACATTCTAATCATTGAAAAGAGAAGCCATGGAGGGAAAATATCAGTAAAGAAATAAAGAAATGTCCTCACCTGAAGAAGTATGCAGATCAAGGGGCAAATAAAGAGTTAAAGTGGGGGCTGGAGGAATAGCTCAGTGGTTAAAGCACTTGCCTAGCAAGCTCAAGGCCCTAGGCTCTATTCCCCAGCACCACATAAGCTGGGCATGGTGGTGCATGTCTGTAATTCCAGGACCTAGGACGCTGAGGCAGGAGGACTGCCATGAGTTCAAGGCCAGCCTGGGCTCCATCATAGTGAGTGCAGGACCAGCCTGGACTGTAGAGCAAGACCCTGCCTCAAAAAAAAAAAAAATGAGTTAAAGTGGCCAGATTATCTCTGTATAACTGGCAAAATTTTAGCAATAGAGAAAAGCAGTATGGTACTACCACTGTGGATATATTTGACAGTTTCATATAAACAAAACACACCCTCCTATGTAAGCCCAAGCCGTTACACTCCTTAGAATTTACCTTAATCAATGGAAAACTTATGTCCACGGGCAAATGTAGGCACAGACACTCAGCACGGGTCTACTCATAATTGCCAGGACTTGCAAGCAAACAAGACTTCTTCAACAGGTGAACATAGATAAATAAACTGTGGTATGCCTAGACAATGGAATGTTATCCATCGCTAAAAAGAGACGAGAAGACGCAGAAGAAACTGACATGTATTCCAATCTAAAAAGTCAATCTCAAAGGAATGCATACTGTGTGATAACAATGAACTACACAGAAAACAGTAAAAGAAAAGCTCAGTGGTGCCAGGAGTTGACGGCTGTGGCAAGACAAAACACCAGATTTTTAAGGTAGTGAAGCTATTCTTTAAGACACTGATAGTGGACACATGTCATCACACATTTGTCAAAATCTGTAGACTGTGCACCACAATGAGTGAGTCCTTATGTAGCCACAGACTTTTGAGTGATGACTGTGTGTTCACACAGGTTCCTCAATTATAGAAAAGGCAGTGCTGTGGTGCGGAATGCAGATGCTGGTGGAGCGGGGAGACTGTGTACAGAGGGCTGAGGGTACGTGAAGTCTCTGTAGCTTCCACTCAGTTTTGCTATTAACCTAATACCACTCTAAAACATTTTTTATTTTTACATCTCACAATTAAGATGAAAATTGCACCCTTTTGGTCCCACTTCTCTCTCCAAAAGTATTCTGGTTTTGATAGGAAAGGTGTTCCTCATCACGCTGTTAGAAATTGCCCAATCACAGCTCCAAGATCTCGTGGTGAAGTAAACAAGGAATAAAAGACTCGCGTAGAGAAACTTCCTTTCTACCCTTCTCCTTATTTGTCTGGTTGAGTCATTCCTGGCCAAATGGGTACCATAGTGGGACAAGCTCATCACTGGAGACCCAGGCATCAATTGCATATGGCCGTTCCAGGGGCAGGTCCCGCCAGCATCATGGGGCGGTGGGGAGAGAGAGGGCCCATCACTGGCATCCTGAGAGGGCTTCCCATCATGGGTGCTGACATCATATCACAGCAAGGACGCCCCAGAGACTGGGGAGGGACCACCATCCCCGCTGGAGGAGCTGCAGGGAATGTTGAAATGAAGAAGTTTCTTTGTCACTCACTTCTGAAGAAAGTCTTTATTTTTCCTAAAAAAGAAAAGGATTTAAAAAAAAAATTTTACAAACAATAAGAGATACTTAAACTGTTGCAAAGAATAAAGAAAAGGATCTTCTTGTATTTTTAATTTATATCATTTGCTTTCTAAAACTAACAAAGTCTTGATACCAAGCCTGACAACCATGGTACAAAACTATAAACAAATTTCAAGTTCTAATAAATATATTTATATATTTATATATATTCCTAGCAGACTATTGAGCAACTAATATGCCATAAACAATAAAGTTTACCCTAGAAAGTAAGGGTAGTTTGATATTTTTAAATTTTTGATGTAATTAGTTTTATAAATAGGAGAAAAATAAAACTGTAACCATCTCAACAAATGGCAAATGGCATATGATAAAGTTCATGATGAAGTCTTGATAGAGGTTACAAATGATCAAAAAATGGCCATATACTCTGAACACAGTTAAAGGAGAATGTCGCAAACCAGCAGTTGACATTATAGCTAATGGTTTTTGAAAGTAGATACCCCCATTAAAACCAAGAACAATAGTACTCTCGCCATTTTTACTTGGCTTCATACAATTAAATAAGAAAATTCAAGGAAGAAAGGTAGTTATGGGATTTGCATACCTGGAAGGTGTAAAAGAATATTCTGGAAAACAACATTAATAAGATTTAGACAATTTAAAAATAAAAGTACAACTATCAAGCCAAGCATGGTGGCACACATCTGTAACCCTAAGCTGAGGCAGGAGGGTAAGTTCAGCCCAGAGTGGGCAGCCAGGGGACATAGTGAACACTCAATCCCCAATACTGGGGGGAAAAAAGCAATGACTTTCCTATATAGCAGGAATAAGTAATCTTGAAAAATTGAAATTCACAACAAGAAATACTGATTATAAGGATAAACCTAACAACAGCTGTGGAAGTCCAGTAATGTCCTGGGGTCAGGGGAAGAACACTACTTTGTTGAAGACCATGAAGCAAAATCTAAATAACTGAAATAAAATACCATGTGTCTGCATGGGACATGCCCATATTATAAACCCAGGCCACATTTCAACTGAGTGCTGTTCACGTGGAATTAGCAAACAGCTTGCCACAAACATCTGTTGAATAAGTTGCTACATGTGACAGAAGTCATAATTTTTAAAAGATTAAGATGCTTTTACAATTTTTCCTTTCCAGATACGTCACCGTTTCTTCCTAGTTAGTTGATGCAGGGCATCCATGTGGGGAGAGTTTTGAATTACTAGAAAAAGTACTTAGACAGTAGTTTATCAGTATGAAGCAGGTGAATAGAATCTACAACGGTCAAATATGGCAGATACAAGCCACAGAACTACTGAGTATTTGAAACATGGCCTGTCTGAGTCGACACGCTTTGTAAGTATAGTATTAATTCAAGATTTCAAGACTTGGTACCCAAAAGACTGTAAAATATGTTAGTAATACTCTATCTTATTTTCCTATTGAAAGAATAGTATTTTGCTACATTGAATTAAACAAAATATATTGTTGAAATTTATTTTAACTCCCTTTGTAATAATTTAATGTAACAACTAGAAATTTCCAAGTTACATATGGGATCTGCATTGTATCTCTACTGACGCACACCACCCCTTGCACCTGGTGCTCCAGACCAAGCCCAGTGCTGGGGGAAACCAACGTGAGTTCATAACAGTCACTGACTCAGAGAGCTAAAGGTCCAGGTTTCAGAGACAAGCGAAGATGCACCAGAAAACTTCACAGCTGCCTCACTCATGGATGTCTGTGTGGTGCCTCCAGATCAGGCACAGGGCATAACCATTCTAGAGACGTTTGGAAATATGCGGGGCCCCTTGGGATCGTCAGGATGACCGAGTCAGCGTCTGGTGTGTGGGAGCCAGGGATGGTGGCTACCCAGCAGCGCATCTGTGGAGAAGAACGCCTGTTTATGGGCTGAGGACTCTCCTTACTAGGAGCCCCTCACCTCTCAACACTGTCATCTCCCCATCTCACGCTTTCTTTTCTAGCCCTGTCCTCCCTGCCTCGTCGCGCTCCCAGCTCCAGCCTGCTCCCAGTGTCCTCTCTTGGAGGTGGGTGAGAGTGGTGCAGGAGGCAGGAGTCAGAAGGGGAACAGCCCAGACCGGACCTTGAATTGGATTTGGACACCTGCCCCAGTCTAGCAGCACCCCTCCCAGGCTTGCCGGGATCCCTCCTAACATACGCTTGTTGTGGGGGTGGGGGCACCAGGGTGTCAGGTCTAATAAGGTCCAGGGCCCTGCTTTTCTGGCCTGCCCCAGCCCCTTAGCCCCTGCTGGCCTGAGTGTGGGTAGGGAGAGTCGACACCCCCAGCTAAAGCACCAGCACCTTAGTCGCACTCCCCTTCCCACTGCCCAACCCCAGCATCAATCCAGAAGCACACACCGGCATACCCATTCAAAGAAACCTCTCAGCTAGGCCTTTAAACCGAAGTCCCTCAACAACAGAAACATGGGAAGAAGGCAAGGCACCCACAGAAATGCCCAAGACTCCAGAAACTAGTGTCATGGGCTCTGAAATAGTAGAAATCATAGGGAAGGAAGTCAAAAGGCAAATAAAGGAATTGGACAATTCAAACAAGATATTCACAAAGAAATGCAAGCAATGATCAGTGGGTTTAAAGAGGAATTTAATTTAAAAACTAGTGGTTCTAATGGATATTGTTGGTGGGGGTAAGGGGGCTGCATTTCTTTCAAGTTCTGCGCTGGGAGTAGGCAGTAAGGGAGGACCTAATAGTTCAATGACCTCTGGGGTGTCATGATCACACCCAGCCTCCCACAGCAAAGCTCTCCCACCTGTCCTGGCCTCTCTCTCCTGTGGGCACGGCTCTCTGCCCTTGGAAGTGCTTCCACTACCACCTGGGTCTTTCAGGAGGTCAGAGGCCTTTCTTTCCTATCCACAACTGTCTCTTGTGCCAGTTTCTTCCTAGGCACTGTTTATAAGTGACCCCAAAACCCAGGATGTGCTTTTACTCTAAACAGTTCCTTCTTGGGGTCTTTTTTGTTTTTAAATGGCTCCTGCTTATGTCACTGCCGGTTATGGCTGCCAAGTACTACTTCTGATCTAGGCTCTAAGAGGCCTTTTCTACAGGAATCTCATGTTGCATTTGCAGTTTGTACTAGTTACAGACTCATTTTTAGCATCTGGGGCTACCAGCTGCTGTCAATTCCCACGTCTGCCAGATCCATGTTTACCTCAGCCAGAGATTCCAGGCTCCAGGCTTTCCTCCATCTGCAGATGTTTGTGGCTAAGGGCCACTCTCAGTTGGCCTGGGGTTGCTTTCTGGGCTGCTATTTCCTCTGCTTCTTATGTGTCCTCAGGATTTCTGACTTTCCTATGGCCTCCTTTCAATTGTTGGGCTGCTCCTTCCTCCCCTAGCTAAGTTGAATGAGCAGTGTTTAATTATAATCTCAACTTTTTAAGTGAGCCCATGAGGAGACATTGTGTAGTTCTGTTACTTGGCCACCATCATGAGTGAAAGTCTCCACTCTGATTCTTGTAATTTCTTTTCTTCTACTGTTTTTGGATTTGGATTGTTTTTATTTCTCTAGGACTTTGAGCTGCATCATTAGATTATTTATTTGAGATTGTTGGGGGTATTTTTTCATATGTTCATTTAACTGTGTTTCATAGATCCTGGTATGACATACTTCCATTGCCATTTGACTTTAGGAAATTTTTAATTTTTTTCTGGTTTCTCCTGTGATCCATTGCTTGTTAAATAATGTATTGTTTAATCTCCTTGTATTTATATAGTTTCTATAGCTTCTCTTGCTGTTCGCTTCTAGTTTCATTTCTACATGATCTTAAAGACTGTAGGGAATTATTTCAATTATTTTTAAATTTTATTTAAGCATATCTTATCCCAAGGATATGGCCTGCTTTGGGAAAAAGTCCTATATGCTGCTGAGAAAAAAGGTGTATTCTTGTTGACACTGAATAGAAAATTCTCAGATAGCTGTTGAGTCCACTTATTCCACTACGATTTAGCTCTGATGTTTTTTGTTGATTTTTTTTATCCAGCTGACCTATCCATTTGTGAGAGTGGGGTACTGTATTCCCCTACTATAACGGCATTACGGTCTTTTTGACCTTTCATGTCCAGTAGCTTCTGTTTTACATAACTGGGTGTACCTTCACTGGGTGCATGTATGTTTATAACTGTGAGCTCTTTCAGCTGGATTGTTCCTTTTACCAGTATATAGTGTCCATCTTTGTCTCTCCTGATCTGCTTTTGACCCAAAATCTGCTGTGTCTGAGAACAGTACAACCACTCCCGCTTGTTTCTGGGCTCCAGTAGCTTGAAGTATTAGTTTTCATCTTTTGCCTTTAGTCTGTGTGCTTTTGGTGGGTGAAATGTGTCTCTTTCAGACAAGAAATAGTTGGATTTTGTTTTCTAATCTACTCTGCCTATCTGTGTTTTTTGATTGGTGAGTTAGGACTGTTAGCATTGAGAGTAATTACTGTAATTTTTTTACTGACTCCTATCAGTGTCTTGTTTTTCTGGTGCCGGTTCTTTGCTTTTTCTTTTTATTACACTTTCCCTTTTGATGTTTCCTTTCCTCTGAGTTCTTAGATGTTGTTCTTCTGTCTGTTTCTCTCTAAGACTCCTTCAACTATTTTCTGCATTGCTAAGCTAGTGGTCACAAGTTTAGGGTTTATTGGTTTTGAATTTTTTTTTTACTGCTCCTTTAATTTTAAGGGATAATTTTGCCAGATACAACCTAAATTGACATTCACTTTCTTTTAAAGCTTGAAAAAAAATTCATTCCAGGCTCTCCTGGCCTTTAAGGTTTGCATTGAGAAATCTGCAGTTATTTGGATGGGCTTGCCTTGGTAGAATAATCTTTGTTTTTCTCTTACTGGTTTTAATATTCTCTTTTTGTGTTGAATTTCTAAGGTTTCAGTTGTGATCTGTTGTGGCAAGATCCTTTTCTAGTCAAGGTTATTTTGTGTTCTATAAGCTTCTTGTGCCTGAACATTAATTTCTTTTTTTACATTCAAGGAATTTTCTTGCATGATTTCAGTGACCAAATTCTGTACACCTTTTGTGCTGTCTTCTGCTCTTTCTTTAAAACCCATAATTCTGAAGTTGGTTCTCTTCGAGTCATCCAGTATCTGTTGTATATATCTACCTTACTCACTTATGGTTTTGGATTCATCCCTACCTGCATCATTTAACTCATCAACCTTGTCTTCAAAACCTGATATTAGGTCCTCCCAATGTTCAAGCTGGCTTCCTCTGCTTTCAAATGAATTTATCATCACTTGAAATTCATCTCATTTCTTTTCCAATTTTCCACTTCTCTACTAAAATACTTCGCCTCTTGCACTGACTTATTTACCTCAGCCACCTTTTTGTGTCTTCTACAAATTCAGTAAACTCTTTTATTCATTAAAACCATTATTTGTTTAGTAAATTCCTCTTTATGTTTGCTAATTATTTCTTACATTTGTTTAAGTATGCCTTGTTTAATTGACTGTTTGGTCTACTTGATTTTTACTTCCTTTCCTATAAGTTCCACTATTTCAGGGCCCATGACATTAGCTTCTGGGGAGTCAGGCATTTCTCTGTGTGTCCTATTGCCTTGTCTTCCTGTGATTCCACTGCTGAAGAATGTCACTTTAATGGCATAGGTGAGATGTTCTCTGAAAATATATGAGGGTATGTAGGGGAAGATGAGAGCCCACTAGGTTCTGGGCTGGAAGTAGGCAGTGAGAGAAACCTATCAGTCTTATGGCCTCCAAAGTGTCTTGTCATTCCCAGCCTGTTCAGCAAAGCTCTCCCATCTGTCCTGACTTCTATCCCCCAAGGGAAGGGCTCTCTATCCCCTTTGGCCTGCTCTTGCTACAGTCCAGACCATTCAGGAGCTCGGCATCCTTTCTCACCTCTCTGCAACAATCTCTTCTGCCAGTTCCTTTTTAGTCACTAGTTAAGAATGTCCCCAAATTCCATGCTGTGTAACCCATCTCTGTTTCTTTTTTCTCCAAACAGTTCAGACTCTGGCTCTTTTCTTAAATAGCTTCTGCCTTCACCACTTCCCCATATGGCTGCCAACAGCTGCTTCTCTTAAGTTGATTGGCTGAGCTGCAAGGAAGCTCACAATATATTTGAAGTTTGCACTACCCATAGGCTCATTTCTAGAGGATAGGGCTGCCAATGCTGTTAATTTCCTCAGCTTCTGGCTCTGGGTTTACTTAAGTCTGCAGCTGCCAGCTACTCACTGCTGCTCACTGCCCTCTGAGATCTGTTTTCCAACCCCCAATAGACATTATAATTATTTATGAAGGCAAGAACAAGAAATTTCCTGGGATATTGAGTTACACAATCTAATTTCATACTTCCTTAAGAAGACGAAAAACACCTAGGACAGTCAGGAACACCCAAGGGCTTAGCTCTCACCAGAAAACCTGTCTTATTATGAAGATTGCTAGCAGCAGTGTTTAATTAGTGCAGTTGGCCTGCTGGGAGGCTGTCCCCAGAGCCCAGTGTGCCATCCTCCACCATCAGGCCCTGAAGTATGACAGCAACAGAACATTTATGAGGGTGGTGCTTTGGAAATAAAACATCATTCTGATCTAACCTCTAAAAGCTCAGGAGTGTGGGTAAAGTCCTATATAACTCAGGTTAGTGGACTTGGAGATCCCAAAACCCAGAATACTCCAGGAGTCCTTGGCTGAGAGGGTAAGAGGCAGAAGATCACTGCCACCTGTGGAACGATCAGTGAGTAATAGCTTCCCAGAAGGTGAAGAGGTCCAGGCAAAAGATGACCAGCACCCTCCTCATCACAGCAGTGCCAGGAAGACAGACGAGTGGAACAAATTTAAAATATATTTTCAAGATGAAATTAAGAGAGTTTTTTGAATCACTTGGTGTCTTAGTTGTTTTCTTATTTCTGGGATGCAGTACCCAGCACCCACATTTTAATGAAGGGAAGGTTTACTTGACTCAGTCCTATCATGGTCTGCCAGAAATAGCAAAAGTAGCTGGCAGAGGGCCTAAGTGGGGAAAAGCTGTTCATGCCGTGGCACATAGGAAGCAGAATCTGAGGGAGGGTGGAGCTCATGTAAACTCTTCCAGGTCAGGTCTTATTGCTCCACCCTTGCAGGTAAAGCCCCAGCCATCCACCCCTTCTTACCAGTACAGGAAATCAATGGATTAACTCCCGTGTTTGAACCATCTCCCAAACACATGGCTTTGAGGAGACATTCCAGACCCAAACCATGGCACTCAATCAGGAGAACAGGGCAGAAAGAAGAGCTATATATAAGTCCTATGTGTCTGGACGGAGCAACTGAATGATAAAATAAGCAGGAATAACTTTTCGAGAAATCTGTTAGGGAATGGGACAGAGATTAGGCTATGGGTACAGGGAGGAAATTATGTTAAAGATGGTTTTATTCTAAAGGTATGGGAATATTGGAGCTTATATACTTAAGGGAGAGAGTCATGACTCATAGAAATGAGGTCACTGAGGAAGACAGGGATTAGAGTCAGGGGTAGCAGAGGGTAGTCATGCTGGCACCCGCTCGTAATTCCAGCACTCAGAAGGCCGAGGCAGGAAAATAACGAATTCAAGGCCATCCAGGACTACAGAGTGGTATCCTACCTCAAAAAACAAAGAAATAAAAAAATAGACTGATTCTCTGTCTCAGTGCCTGATGTCATAAGCCTCCTCATCACTAGAGATTTGAGGTGACCCTTCCTGAGCCTCAGGCTTTTCTCTTAATGCATGCCATGTGCGGTTTACTAGAAAAATACAGGGTTACAGACAAGTTGAAAGTAAAAGGATAAAAGATATGTAGGGCAAATAATATGTAAAAGAAAGCTGCTTGGTAATAATAATAGATAAACTAAAATTTAAGGCAAAAAGCATTAGTAGAGATAAAGAGGAAAGGTCTTCACATAAGCATAAGAGATCACTTTAATCAGGAAGACATACCAATTTTAAATTTATATGTTCCTGATAACATAGTCTCAAAATACAAATCAAAGTTATAGCACTGTAAGGAGAACTTGACAAAATTCACAATGAAAAAAGACTCATATATTAAAAGATATATATATATTGTCCATAGAAAAGACATATTTTCCAAGCACATAGGATATGCTTATTTTTTAAAAAATCACCAGAGTAGGACACAAAGCAAGACTCAACAATTTTTAAAGAATGAGTATCATGCAAACCACAATTTCTGACTACAAATTACATTAAAAATCAAGCTGGACTCAAGAAATTAAAAAGATTACCCTTCAAACCACTATTTGTTTGAAAAATAAGAAAGGTATTTCAAAAGTAATTAGAAAAAATAAATAATGGAAATCAGAAATTGTTTAGCACAAAAGCAAAACACCATATATAAAAGCTATGGAATAGAACAAAAAGAACATTTATATTATGGGGGAAAGTCTGAAAATTAATGAGCATTAAAAAATTGAGATAAATCAAAAAAAGAAAAATAGAAGAATATAATTAAAATAAAAGAAGTAAAAAAAGCCAAAAACTGAAAAGATTAATAGAACTAAGAAAGCACTAGAAAGATTTACTAAGAAACAAAAAGGAGTGAAAGCACAAACATAAAAATGTTTCACGGCAGACATTACAGCACATGCACGTAATCCCCGTGCTCTGGGAGACTGAGGCAGAAGGATCACAAGTTTGAGCACAGCTTGGGCAACTTATCAAGGAAGCATCCAAAATTAAAAATAAAAAAAGTAGGAGGAAGTAGCCCGGTGCAAAGGACACCTTTTGATCCTCAGCATAAAGAAAAAATTCTACAGATAGTGTTGAAATTTAAAAACTAATGAAAATATATTATAGCAAGATGAAGACTTAAATAATAAAGATTGTAACAGAATCAAATGAAATTGATAATGGAAAAGAAATAGTGAAAACTCAACAACAAAACTACAAGTTGGTTCTCTGAGAAGATCAACAAAACTTCAAACCCTTAAGCTAGACTAACCAAGAAAAATAAAGAAAATAAAGATTCAAAGTACTACAATAAAAAATGAAAAGAGATATTACTACTGACTTTTAAAAGAATTATGAACAAACACGGTACCAGTTATAGGGTATAGAACAGAATAAGGTTGTGCAGTTCGCAACAGTACAGGTGAATCTGGAAGCCATCGTGATAAATGAAATGAACCAGGCACAGAAGGACAAATACTACATGATCTCACTCATATGTAGAATCTAAAAACATTGCTCACATGAAGTAAGTGTGGCTACAGAAGCAGGATGATTAGAAGAAAGACGAGGATGGGTAGGTGCTAGTTAAGGAATACATAACTACAGTTAGATGGAAGGAATAGAGTTCGAGGGATCTGTTGTACAGCAAGGTGACTATACTTAATGACAATACATTGTACATTGAAAATGTAAAGATAGTGGGTGCTACATGCTATCACAACAAAAATAACTATGTTAGGAAATTCATGTGTTAATTAACCATTCTGTTTTATATATATATATATATATATATATATATATATATATGCTTTAAATTTAACCATCCTATAATGTGTATATACTTTATAACACCCTATTATGCAAGATAAAACATAAACTATTATGTGTCAATTAAAATACATTTTAAAAATCATATGCCAGAAAGTTAGATAACTTAGATGAAGATCTCACTCTGTAGTCCAGGCTGGTCCTGAATTCACCATGTAGTCTAGGGCAGCCTCAGACTCACAGCAATCCTCCTGCCTCAGCCTCCCAAGTGCTGGGATTACAGGTATACGCCACCACACCCAGCTTATGTGAGGGTGGGGAATCGAACTCGGGGCCTTGTGTTGGCTAGACAAGTATTCTAACCACTGTGCTACTCCTCCAGCCCCTCAATAACATTCTTTTTTTTTTTTTTGAGACAGGGTCTCACTCTGTGGTCCAGGCTGGTCCTGAACTCACTTTGGAGCCCAGGCTGGCCTTGGACTCACTGCAATCCTCCCATCTCAGCCTCTTGAGTGCTAGGATTACAGGTGTGTGCCACCACACCCATCTTATGTGGTGCTGGGGAAATCGAACGAGGGTACTTTGCACTTGCTAGGCAAGCGCTTTAACCACTGAGACATTCCTCCAGTGCAATAACATTCTTAAAAATATTGAAACTACCAAAATTTCAGGAAGAAATAGAAAATCCTAACAGACCTATAATAAGTACAGAGATTGAATTAGTAATCAAAAATTATCCAAAAAGAAAAGCACAGAATATATTCATTAGTAAATGTTACCTGTATTTAAAGAAGTAATATCTACTATCCACTAACTCTTTAAGAAGCTGCCAATTCAATAGAAAAAGTGTCTTTATAACAAATGGTACAGGGACAACTGGAAATCAACATGCAAAAAATGAAGTTGGATTCTTACCTCACATCACAGACAAAAATAGATCAAAGATCAAAATGTAAGGACTAAAACTACAAAATTCTGAGTATTAAACATTAGCTTAAATGCTCATGACTTTGGCTTTGGCAATGGAGTATAAAATACAACCCAAATGTACAGTTACTAGATAAATTGAACTTTGTCAAAAATCAAGTTTTGTGCTTCAAGAAACTACTTAGAAAGTGAAAGGAGAGCCCACAAAATGGAAAAAAGTAGAAATAATATATCTCATGAGGGATTTATATTTAAAATATATAAGTAACTCTTGTAACTCATTAATAAAAGGAATTCAATTTTAAAATATGCAAGGAATTTGAATAGACATTTCTTTAAAGAAGACATAAAAATTATTAATATGCACATGAAAATATATTCAATGTCATTAACCATTAAAATGCAAATCAAAACCACAATGAGACACCACTTCACACATAGCTAAAATCTTCAGAAAATAGTTATGTACTGACAAGAGTGTAGAAAAATCAGAAAGCTTATACATTGCTGGTGAGAATGTGAAATTGTGCAACTACATTGACAAACAGTCTGGCAGTTCCTTAAAAGTTTAAACATAGAGTTACCACATGACCCAGTGTCTTACCTACTTTTTCACTGCTGGGACACAGCACCAAATATCTACAACCTAAGGGAGGAAAGATTTATTTTAGCTCACAGGTTTAGAAGGTCTTTGTTCATTCATTGGTAGTGGGCAGCAGTGGAAGCACATGGCAGAGGCCCAGGAGGAGGAGAAGCTATTCACAGCATGGTAGACAGGAAGCTAAGCCAAGGATACGTGGAGCTAGCAAATCTCCTTCCAGTCAAGTCCCAGAGTTCTGCCCCTTCCCGGTCATATCCAAGAGATCTGCCCCTTCCAGGTCCAGCCCCAGGTCTGCACCTTCTGACCAGGCCCCACCTCTTAACAGAACATGGTTCCATACATATTCCACAATATCCAAACACATGAGGCTTTTGGGGGACAGTCCAGTTCCAATCCCACTCTTATACCCACAAATTCCACTCTTGTATAGAGCCCAAGGAAAATGAAAACATGTTTACATAACAACTTGAATACAAGTGCTTATAGCAGTTTTATTCATAATAGCTAAAATGGGGAGAGAACCCAAGTATCCATCAACCAATAAACACAAGAGTATATCTATACAGTGGAATACCATCTGGCCTCAAAATAGAGTGCAGTACTAATACACGGGACAACATCTACCATAAAAACATGACTGAGTAAAAAGCCCAGTTGCAAATATGGCATATTACACAGTTTTATACAAAATTGAAGGTTTAGAGCCCAAAACTGGAATGCTGGCTACTTGTGAGTTAAAGGATGGAGGCACAAGTGGATAGCTAGAGAGTGCCAGATTTCTTTTTGAGGTAACAAAAATGTCCTAAGATTGATTGTGGTGATTGTTGCAAACTCTGTGAACACATTAAAATCTATGGAATCATACACCTTAGACACTTGAATAGTTAAGTGAATTATATCTCAATAAAGCTGTTACCCCCCCCAAAAAAAGACCCTGTATGAAAAACACATAAACTTGAAAACCTAGGTAAAATTGAAACATTTCTCCAAATATATAATTTGCCTAAATTGGCTTATGGTATATTTAAAAATTTACAAACACTTGACAAAGTAAGTCATTAGTTAAAATCTTCCTACAGTGTAAAGTCTAAATATAAACAATCTGACTTGCACAAATATAGCTTAGCATAACTTTGAAACCAAAACCTGACAACAGGGCTTGAGGAATGGCTCAGTGGTTAGTGTTTGCCTAGCAAGAAGTGCTATGTACCTGAGTTTAGCTTCTCCAGGATCATATAAGCCAGGCATGGTGGTGCACACCTGTAATCCCAGAACTCAGGTGACTGAGGCAGGAGGATTACCATGAGCCCAGGGCCAGCCCGGGCTCCATAGTGAGCTCAGCACCAGCCTGGGCTATAGAGCGAGACTTTGTCTCAAAAAAAAAAAAGCCCTGACAACAGTCAGAACATACCAGCAAATTAAATCCAGAAGCATATGCAAAATCCTGTAAGTCATAACAAAGCTGAGCTTCTTCGCACAGTGCAAGGGATTTACCACTAGAATTAATGTAATTTTCCATATTATCATTTCAACAGATGCGTAAAAACTATTAGGTAAAATTCAACACACATGCATAATTTTAAAACTGAAAAAAAAACCCAAAAAGTTTTAATATATTGTCTCCAATATGCCAGGCGGGAAGCCAGCTACTTGGAAAAGTAAGGAGAAGGAACACAAGTTCAAGGCCAGCCTGTGTAAGTTTATGAGACTCTGTCTCGAAATTTAAATAAAAGAAGGGGGGACTGGAGGAATGTCACAGCCTTAAAAGTGCAAGGCCCAGAGTCCGATTCCCCAGCACCACATACAGTCGGGCGTAGTGGCATATGTTTTAATCCCAGAACGTAGGAGCCTAAGGCTGGAGAATTGCTGTGAGTCCAAGGCCAGTATAGTGAGTGCGGGATCAGCCTGGGCTACAGAGCAAGACTCTATCTCAAAAAAACAAAACAAAAGATTAGGGATGTAGCCCAGTGCTCCCTGTACTGAAATGCAAAACAAAACAATTTTTTTCAAAATAAACCATAAATAAGTCATTGCAAGTAATAAGTCATTGTAGCAATATTTCCTGCCTAAAGATCAAGGAAAAAAAATTACTTATATTTCAATATAAAAAGAGTAATAGCAGAAGAGTAATTTCTAAAAATGATTGCATTTATAACATTAGAGCATACAAATAGCCAGAATTTACTCCAAAGTAACAGATGTGCAAATCATTATCAAGAAAAAAGTCTGATTCATTGAAATATATTTAAAGAAAATGATAAGAAATGGAGAAATGTACCATGCTTACAAATAGGAAGAACTAATATTACAAAGATATTATTAGGTCAAAGAAGAAGTCCAGCAGAACCAAAAATACAACAAGTTGCAAGAGAATTTGGAGTGAAAGTCTACTGCCCCACGACTCTGAGCCTGCTAGCAGGTCCAGGTGTGAGGCCCCCATGCTTGTGCCTGGTGACAGGTCCAGGCAGGCCAGGTGTAAGGCACAAAGGATATGGGGTAAGGGATAAAGTGGGTAAGAAGTGGGGACAAAAGAGGGGAGGGGTACAAAAGAGTCAAAAAAGAGGTAAAAGGGACAACAGGATTAAGAAAGACTGTGGGGTGAACAGAGCTTTTATGTAGTGTGGGTAGATTAGACAGCAGGAAGGTCAGGGATCAGGCTGTTTAGCTGACATGGGAGTCAGGGGCCAGGCAGAACCAGACGAAGAAAAATGGCACGATAGGTTGGGAGAGCAGGCAGGTGGGCAATGGGTTATGGAAGACAGGTCCCTGCTGAGGGCCAGGGTTGTTGTCATCGGTTAGCCAGCTGCCGGGGTCTGAAAGTCAGGAGAAGTCAGTCGGCCCTGGCTGGGAAGGAATGATGGAATCTGTAAGTCAAGGTCGCATGCAGCATCAGGCTCTGAATGTGAAAACAGCTGAGCCCAGCACAGGAGTTAAAACAAAGAGCCCCACAGATATCAGACAGCCTCAGATTAAGCTATAGATTCAAAGTAATTCCAATCAAAATCCTAAAAAGTTTTTTTTGAACTTGTCAAACTAATCAGAAAATTGTCAAGGAATTCATAAAAAGAGATTAACAAAACAAAGGAGTTTATTGTACCAGATGTCAAGAATTACTTTAAAACTGTCATAATTAAAACAGCACAATATTGCTACCATGATAAATAGACCACAGAAAACTCAAAAAAGACCTATGCATTCAAGCAAATTTGATGTGTGATAGAGCTGGCAATGCAAATCCTCAGGAAAGAGATGAGGTATTTACCAAACCTACAAGGAAGGTTGGCTATGCATACAGAAAACTCATAACTCATAATGCTAATGTGTCTTCTGATGTCATGACTTTGGAGGTGAGATCTCACCTGATGATGAAAAGAGTCAGTAGAAGTCAGTAGAAGTACAGGAGTTTCCCAAATAGAAGGAACAAACAACTCATAAGAACAAGTGTGACTTGGGGGAAAGGAGAGAAGGACGACATTGTGAGAAGAACAGACAAGGAGAGACAAGGAGATTAAAGGCAGATGATTACCATCAATTAGTTGGTGAGGGATGGTGACGTTGGATGGGACGAGGTAGTAGTGACTCTGCAGGAAAGCAGGAAGATCCAGCACATTAAGAGTCAATACCACTTGTCAATGGAGTAAGTAGATTGGTGAGGGAAAGAGACATCCGGTAAGGACAAGGATTGAAGCTGAAAAAAATACCCTGAGATGTGACGAGGTGAGGTGTTGGGGAGAACAAATAGTTCAGTTTCAGCCAAGATAAGTTTAAATCCTAAGAGAGAGCCAAGTGGTTGTGTGAGGAAAGCCTCAAGTTGATAACAATTCTCGATCCTTTGAAAGAAATTTATTCTTTCTCTCTAGAATGAATCTCTTTGGATTTTTTCTTTCAACAGAGCCACGAAACATGCCTAAATGTGAGAAGTTTCGATCCTTGTTTGCTTGTGTTCCTTGCATTTGTTTGGTGAGCTCTTTCGATTTGAAGAGTTATATATTCCCTTAACTCTAACACATTTCCTTCTAATGAAGAATGAATTTCCCCCCAGCTTTCATTCCTGCCATTCTGTCCAACTGGAATTGCTATTATGTGGATTGGAAGCGATGGATCTGTCTTTCATATCCTTTCATTTTCTTTCATATTTCTTTCTTTCCACACATTTGCTTCTTGGCACTGCATTTGGAAGTATTCCTCAGTTTGGCCTCTGGCTTGACAGATAATCTGCTCTTCAAATGTTCTTGTTCATACCCATCCAACTCCCTGAGGGTGAGGTTGTTTTCTCGATTGCTTGTTTGTTTCTATTTCAGCAATCAACAGAATTTTAATTGGTTTTTATTCTCTTATTAACTTGTTCTGTGAATGAAAAATCTATTCTTATCTGTCTGATGGTGTCAATCAGACGTCTTTCAAAATATTGTGCTTGTTTTCTTCAGCGTCAGTTCCTCATTGTTGGGTTAGCATCTCTGTGTAATGGCAGTTTTCCCTACATATGTGCTTACTCTTCCATCCACCTTACTTAAGATTCCCTATTGGCCTGTCTGCAGCTGTCGTTTTCATGTACTGTCTTCAAGAGTCATAGTGAAGGACTGGAGGAGTTACTAGGGCATCACCTGAGCAGCCCATTCCTCCAGGGACTGCTTTGGGCCTCAGGAAGCTTTGGCAATGGCTGACTCAAGTTAAGGGCAAGTATCTCTGAAGTCCACTGCTTCACCTGTCCACTTGCTGAAAACTAGATTCCCTGATCGTCATCCTAATAGTTGCCTCAGGTCCTTCAGGTCCTTGCTAACTGCTGCCCTGAATTGAGGATGCTTGCAGAACCACGCCCTTCTTGCAGTAATTCCCCACTTCCTTTGTTTGCCTGTGGTTTCTCCCAACTATCTAATCTCATCTGCTTACCATTTTTCAGGAATTTTCCCAACATTTCTAGTTGGCTGGTGGCCCTTTCCCTTATTTATCAGTGCTATTAGGAGTTTATTTTTATTTAAATATGTACTAGTGCTATCTTCCTCAACTTTTCAGAAAGACCTCCAAACAACCATGGAGATTCCAAAGCGACCTCATGCCAGAAACTCAAGACAAGGACTCAAAGACTTACTTTCTGGACCAAAGTTGAGACATGGTTTTCTGATTTGTAAGTTGACTAATGGAAAAAAACCCAGATTATTGTTGTTCATTGTGGTGGTGTTTTGGTATTGTCTACAAGAATCCTGATCCTGATGCCATAGCAAACTTCCTGGGTCTGGATCATCAGAGTTTTTCCAAATCCCACCTCAGAAGATCATGGAGGAGTGCATCATGGCCACCAGAGGGAGCCCAGGAGCTTGTCAACTCATCTCAATCATTCCCGCACCCATGACAAAAATAAAACCCAAGGATGAATTCACCCTAACGATACCAAAAAAATCAATTATGAAAAAATATGTTCATAAATAACATTACTAAAATATTACAAGGATTAGTCACGGTACAAGAATATAGTAAAAGATCTGGATTAATGGAGAGATTAACAGTGGTCTTGGATGAGAACTTGATTTTGCTGATGTCAACTCTGCCCTAAGCTAGCCAACAAGTCAAAGGCAAAATCCCAGAAGAATTTTTATAAAATATGAAAAATTTATTACAAAATGTATTTGGAAAAGAAAATGTGCATGAATAACCAAGAAATTATTCAAAAAGGCTGGTAAGAAAGGATTTGGCCTAGCAGATATCAGAAGAAAGTTCACTATAAAGTGATCTTGGTAATTAATCCAATGTGTTATGAGGACAGGAAGAGACAATAAGATTTCTTTAGAACATAGCAGTGAGTCCAGAAAGAGATTTATAAATGTGTGAGAAATTAATATGATAAAACTGGTGCTTTTAAGTCAGTGAGAAAAGGATGACTTGCATAATAAATCTATTGTAGCAAATATGCTTACCTTACCTCAATGCATAAGTAAACAAATTCCCACATAAAATAAGATTTAAATTTAAGACAAAATGTTAAAAGTGTCAGAAGAGATAGGATGCAGAATATATTTAAAACATAGGGAATATGAAGCAAAAGACAAAATAAAAAG
The DNA here is from genome assembly GCA_004027205.1 of Ctenodactylus gundi. Lineage (NCBI taxonomy): Eukaryota > Metazoa > Chordata > Mammalia > Rodentia > Ctenodactylidae > Ctenodactylus > Ctenodactylus gundi. The sequence continues at coordinate 29,880 of PVKB01004538.1, forward strand.
GAATTGTATTAACTCAAATAATTAAACTTCTACATGAAAGATACCAAAGCAATCACAATAGATGTTTGACTAAATGTTTGCCACAAATATAATAGACAGAATAATACTGCAGAGCCAGGATCACCAACCCCCAGGCCATTAACCAGTACAGGTCCATAGCCTTGAAGGACCAGGCCACCAGCCCAGATGAGCTTTGCAAGGAGGGGATCAAGAAGCTAACCTCCTCTTCCTCCTCCTCTTCCTCCTGTCCGCCACTGTCTAATGCCACTGTTGATCTCACAGGAGGCATAACTTTCTCCCACTCCCCTCCTGCTGCTGCTCCAACAACCTACTGCACGACAAGTTCGCTCTCCCTACCACACCCCGCAGCCCATTCCCCGCCCCCATCTCCATCCTTAAGAGAATGGTCTTCAACTAAACCAGGTCCTGGTATTGAAAAGGTGGGGGACCACTGCACAAAACATATAAAGAACTCTCAGAAATAAATATTTTCAAAATTAGAAAGAGGCATAAAATATAAAGAGATAATTAACCAAAAACTGCATAGTAAAAATAAAATTATTATTAACATTAATCAGAAAAATTAAACAACTAGATACACTTTTTCATCTATTATTATGCAAAATTTAAAAGACAGTTCCCAGCACAGTCATGGTACGAAGCGGGTAGTATTGTACCATTGTTGGAGGTTTAATTTAAGACATTTTTTAGGGCAATTTAGCGACATCTTCCAGAAATTGAAATCAACGTGCCTTTGATCCAATTATTTAATATCTGATGAGAGGGCAATATGGCCATGACATCTGTGACCCCCTTGATCACTAGAGTTGACTCGGCTACTCTGGCTGGCTAGGCAGGTGTCCCTTGCCTCCTTCACCATTCCTGCTAGAGGAGCACCATTCCTTGGTCAAAGGTATATCTGTAGCTGTTCTCCCCTGCTAGAACTTCCAAACAAGCTCCCAATTACATCATATCAGGATATTTATACTAGAGAAGTGTTTGGACATATGCTAAAGAGCTACATGAAATGATATTCTTTGCGGTATTGTTTGCATGACAAAAGAAAAGCACCAGATATGACCTTGATGCCTAACAACAGGAAGTGCTCAAAATATAGTATATACATAAATAAATTATTATGTATTACTTTGTAAAAAATTATGTGGAAAGAACTTCAAGAAAATGTGCCATTTGGAAGTGGCTTTATTAGGACTTACACTACAGCATAAGACAGCATATGGATGACGCATGGAAGGTATACAGGAAGTTGCTTTTATATAGTAGAAAAGAGTAGGTTTGTGTATGCAGCTTCGAGCTATTTAATCATAAGTAGGGAAGGGGCTTCTACTGCATCTGATTGGAAGTGCCTCCAGAGAAGATGCAGGACAGAGTCATCTAGGATGGCCTTCCACCGAAGACTACTACAACCAAAGCAAATGCTCCCATCAGGCTCTCAGGCAGCTGCTGATCTTACAGGAGGCAGAGCTTCACTCTCTAACCTCCTCCTGCTGTGGCTTGCCATTTCAAAGCAACCAACAACCTACTGCACAGTACATGCCCCACACCTCACCTCCCAGTCCTTGAGAGGATGGTCTTTAACTTAGCTGATCCCTGGTATTTAAAAGGTTGGAGACCACTGTCATGAGAAGCTGAGCATGCTGGATAGTACACATCGGTAATCCCAGCACTTGAGAGGCTGAGGCAGGACACGTGCAGTTTGAGGCCAGCGTAGGACACAGAGCCAGTTCAAGGCAGCCTGGACTACATAGTGAGACCCTATCTCAAATAACAACACAAAAAGCTTCCTGGGGTGCCATGGGACATCTGATGTATCCTTGGCCAGCTGCAAGGTGTTTGGACCAGCTGCAGAAGAAAACCAGTAAGGTACTTAGGAAACATCAGGCTGTCTCTCCTGTCTCAAAGGGGGATGATAGTTTAGATTTACTTTTGGAAGTGATAAAAATATTCTAAAATTCATTGAGGTGTTGTATGCATAATTCTAAATATACTAAAATCTATAGAACTGTCTACTTTAAATGATTGAATTGTATATTTTAATTATAGTTCCATAAAATGCTGTTTTTAAGAACAACTATGGATATACATGAATGATTCTCAAAATAATTATGCTGATGAGAGAAGTCAGATTCTGAGGAGTATATTCTGCATAATTTCACTTACATAAAATACCAAAAAGTACAAGTAATCTACATTTACAGAAAGTAGGTCAATGTTTGCCTGGTTGAGGTAGGGAAGGATGGATTACCGATGGGCACAAGAACAACTGGGGATGATGGGCAAATTCATTATTTTGATTGGTCATGGCTTCACGACTATACACGTGTCAACACTCATTAAATTATATGATTTAAATATGTGCTGTTGTACTCCAGTTACCCCTCAATAAAGCTACATCCTTCAAACTCATATATATAACAATCACAAAACGTATTTCTATGTGTAGATATACATATGCAAATAGTGAGAAAAGTTATATGTGTATATATATATACATATACATAAAGTTTATACATACATGTGTGTATATATAACGTTCATAGTACTGATTCCATTTGAGAACAGGAGTAGGTAAAGGGGGTGCTGCAGAAAGGGGCAAGAGTAGGAAGTATCACTTTTATACCAAATACTTCTGTATTCTTGAAATGTTTTACAAGAATGTTCTAAATGTACAAATGAGTAAAAACTCATAGAATTGCTTGTAATTTTAAAATAGTTAAATAAAAATCAAACAATGCCTAGTTCCAAAATAAAACAAACCCTCCGTGTGTGTGTCTGTCTGTCTGTCTCTGTCTCTCTCCCTCTCCCTCCCCCCCCCCCATGTTGGGGATTAACCTAAGGCAAGCAAGTGCTCAACAACTGGGTTACATGCCCATCTCCACGATATTGTTTTTAAAAACGGCCTCACCTTAAGGACGTGCAGACTTTGGACACTAGAAGGGACCTTATGAAGAAACCACCAGGATATTCTGAGCAGTAGGCAGAGGAACCAGGTGAAGATGGAGGAGACCAATCACTGACTAGGATACCAAGCTCTGTGGCACTGGCAAAGGCAATATAGCTCAAGGGTGAACAAATCAGTGTCAAGACAAACCAGTTTCCTGCTTCTGCTGCACTAAGCGACACTAGCTGCCTCCTCTCTAGAACCATCTTCTGTCTGTACAGTAAGTATTGCTCAGATGGTCTTTAAGAACTGTCTTACGCCGACACTCTAGAATTTTCATTGTGCTTTTCACCGTGGCCACTTCCCTATTAGATGCTTTCCAGATTTTGTACTTTTTAAAAGATCCCTACAGGAGTCGTTCCAGGGCCTCTAACTCCCCACCTAGAAGTCATTTTGCCTATCATTTGCTCATTCATTCATTTTTTAAAATTTTTATTCACTGGGAAATGTTTATGCATTCATTTATTTGATCATTCACCCATTTATTTATTCTTCCTGTGAACATTCCTCAATCAGGTCAAGAACTGACTGACCTGTGAGGACAGATCCCTGGACCACAGCCATTTTCCCTAACTGTACCATATCAGTAAAAATCCCTAGATAGACTTCGTGTAATTGGGTCTTTGGGACATCATCCCTGAAGCGGTCCAGAGTTTCTAAGCTCAGCACATTTCCTCGCCTCCCTTAAGTTGCCTTGGGGATTGTGCAGTCCCTTGATGCACAGGGAGCTTTGAAAGGTGCTTCTACCTCCATTTGGAGGCTGAAGGCTGGGATGAAGCTGGTGGGAGCTGCCCAGACCTGAATGTCCCTGCTGCCCATGGTAAAGTATTGCAGGCTCTCTTCAGCTTTGAGCCCACCAAAATGCTCCAGATCTACCAAATCTGATATACCCCGAGAACCCCACCAAATTCCAAGCACTTAGAGTAACTAATTCTAAAAGCTCCACTTTCTTTCATTCAGTTTCAAACTTCTCTGAATTCCACAAAAGTCTAGACATTTTTACAGTTTAGAAAGCTGAGCGAGAGTGAAGCCTGGACCCTCCCCTCCTCAGGATGCCCTACACAGAGGTAGTTCAGGCCTGTTTTTCTTGTGTGTCCCCCCAAGTCCAGCCAGAGGAGGTTCCCGATCTCCAACTCTCTGAAATAGCTTCTAGGAAGTCAAAGACATGGCTCCAGAAGCACCTAAAGGTAAGTGAAAATGGGGCTGTGGACGCAGAGGAAGGAGTCAAGATCCCTGAGAAATGACCGTGACTTTGGCTTCTTCTTCTAACTCACTGGGCTTCGCTGTGCTGCACTGGGCTGGACTGCTTCTCCAAGGCTCAGTTTCCCCAAGCATAACAGAGGTAGTCCAGTGATCAGAAAGACCCTGCCCAGCTCTGCCACGGCGGCACTCAGGCTGGGAGCAACCTGTGTTCGGCAGCCAGCTCTCCACTCCGTCTGGGAAGTCACAGTAAGATAAGATGATACAAGTTTTGACCACAATGAGACCTCAACTTGGCCTTCAGAACTTGAGAGACATAGGGGGAAGAAATGACATTTTTGTGGGCTGGCAAGCGTGGGCAACAGGCAGGGAGTAAGACAGGCATGAACACAGGGCCACAGAGCACAAAGGAGATAGGTTCAGGCTGGCCTGCAGAGAAAAGAGAAAGGCTCCCTGGCACCATTTGAACTGGCTCGTATGTAGTGTTTTGTGGGAGACTGAGGAAGACAGAAACATCTTAGGCTCTGTAGACAAAGTTCCCTGCCCCTACTTCCTCATCTCCCTCTCTTTCCCCAGTGTCCTTCCTCTAGCTGAAGGAGAAAAGGCAGAGCCAGACACGTCCTTAGCATGTGGACTGGGAAGCAGACAAAACTGAGCTGATTTGGTGACCTTGTCCCTGCTCCACGGCTGCTTCATCCTAAGCAGAGTTTGCTCCCCACCCTCAGGGCTGCTTCTGCCCCAATAATTCCCCTGCCACCCCTGCCTGACTATCATCTCCATGTGCCTCCTTCCATGAACTAAGTCACCTTACCCTGCCCTGTGAAGTACCCTGGCCACACAGCCAAGGGTCTTCTCTATTCTGTGTGTGTGTGTGTGTGTGTGTGTGTGTGTGTGCGCGCACACGCGTGTGTACAGAGTCGGGGCAGGGAGGTAACCTAAGTACATGTGCTCCTGTAAATGGCCCCACATGAGCACACATGAACCTATGTGTGGCATATATGCACCCAAGCTTGTATTTATGTACCTGAATATCAAACAAATCTTTGTGCATTCACATGTAAGTTTGTGCATATGTGGATACCCATGAGAGTCTATGTATAATCCAACAGGTAGACAATAGCTCCAAGTGCAGATGCCTCTTAGTGACTAAGGGGATAAATTTCACTATGTGGAACCATGTAAAGAAGAGGCTGTAGTCTAATTCAGTCACTGGGGCTGCAGGGAAAGCACAATGACACCTGTGCTTCTCCCCAGCCCTGGCACAGTACCTTTCTTTATTGGGATGCTGTTACGTGAGGGTATCTTCCCCCACACAAGGATACCAGCCTCAGTTTCCCCACTGAGTCTTGGACAAATCTCACAGATCAGAATTCCCTGATTCCATAAAGAAAAAAAAAACTTGGAATACAACATTGAGGACTTCCATTGAACTAGGACTAAATCAGAGATCGCCCTGCTGCAGAAGTGGCCCAAAATTCCCTGAGGCAGGGCTCAGTGTGTACAGCTTTGCTCTGGGCCCTGTATATGCACTCTGTGAGAGAAGCAGTATCCACACGGGCCACCATCCTGGATACTCGAGGAGTGGTAGAAACCCACTGTGCCCCTTCAAGTGCTCTAACAACAAGAGGAAAAGAGGAAAAGTAGATGGGCATGGTGGCACATGCCTGTAATCCCAGCACTCAGAGAGGCTGAGGCAGGAAGATCACAAGTTCCAGTTCAAAGAGGCAACTTAGCAACTTAGTGGGACCTTATCTCAAAATGCAAAATAAAAAGGTAGCTAAGGATGTAACTCAGTGTAAAGTTCTGTAGCCAATCCCTGGCAAGAGAGAGACAGAGAGAAACAGACAAAGGGGAGGATACACTTTGCACTTCCTGTCTCTAGGGGTGTGCAAATGGAAACAGAGTGAGGCCAGGCCTGGCAGGGTAGAGAGGATCTCTGCCTGCAAAGGGTTTAGATTAAATGCCTGGGAGCACACTGGTCCTTATTTGCTCTCCTAATGCCTAGCACAAGCCTGGCATGTTGTGGGTCCTCAATCCCTTTTTGATTTTGGAGTGAACAAAGGAGGGAAGAATAAAAGAAGGAAAAAGGCTCATGCAAGTGAGGCACCAAGAAGAATCGGTGCTCATCTGGGGCCCAGGCTGTGGCAATGTGTCATACACGATCAATGGCACCATGCTAGGCACTCAGAAACACTGAGGAGAGATTCAGTTCTGTCCCTTAGCTGGTAAGAAGGCAGTGTGAAGGACATGGAACAATAGGGGGAAGCAGAGCTGGGCTTGATGGGGGCAAACAGCTGCTCTGAGCACGGTATAGATGTCGTGATGCTGGAAAGACTGGATTCAAAGTTCATTTCCTACAGATCCACTGTGCAAACAGTTTCTGCACCTGCATCCAGCAGGTTGGCTTTCAGGGCACTTTTCATGGTAACACTCTTGGAGTTCAGGAAATCAGAGCTGCTCTGGCTGTGTCCAAGAGAAAACAGGATTTGGGGTTGGGTCAAGACGTTTGTCAACTTTTAGATGGAAAGCTCAGAACAAAGGCAGATTCTGAGGGCTCAATCCCCACAAGCAGGGGTTAAATCAGGCCCTGTGAGGCCTGTTGATAGGCTTAGTGGCCAGCAGCTACTCAAAAGCCTGGCACAATGTACACTTTCTATATAGATACTAGAGCTGGCACAAAAGGATACATCAGACCTCTACAGCTGAGGAATAAAGGAGAAAGACTTTCCAGATAGTAGGGAAAAAACAGGCAATGGTTCACAGGCTGCCCTCAAAGCTGAGAAGATCCTCAGATATCACCTAGCCCAGGGATCCTCAAAGCATTGTACCTAAGCCAGCAGCAACTGCATCTCCCAGACCTACTGAGTCAGAACCTGTGAGAGAGAAGCCAGAAATCTGTATTTTAACAAACTTTCCAGATGATTTGGCATATGTGAAAATTTGAGAACAAGTCTCATCCAAAGCATTGGTTTCCAAACTACGTTCGTAGGCCATTATCTGCAGTAGGTTAAGTAGCGTTCTCTAAAGGAGAGCTCCAGGGTCAAGCAAATTTGGGGAGTACACACACTACATTGCTTTTAAAGAGTTGCAAACCAGATTAGCATATTAAAGGCTCTAGGAAGTCCTGCAGTAAAAGATACATTTATTTTTTATTAATCTAGTATTGTTTCAAAGTGATTTTTGATTGCCTACTCACACTTCCATTGATACTTTTAGGGAAATGCTGATCTAAATCAATCCTTATTTTTCACGAGGATAAATTATGGCCTAGAGAGAGTGAAAAGAATGTCCCAAGTCACAGAGTGTATTCAAGCTGGAAAAGACTCTGTCTACTGCTCCTGACTTAGCCGACTTGCCACCTACCACCATTCAGTGCTCTCTCTACTTCCAGTCGCATCCCTACACATCCTGCAACATGGAACCCATTAACAAGACAGCAGTCTCTGAGTTCTTCCTGAAGGGATTTTCAGGCTACCCAGCCCTGGAACATCTGCTCTTTATTCTGTGCTCAGCCATGTACCTGGTGACCCTGCTGGGGAATACAGCCATCGTGGCAGTGAGCATACTGGACACCCGCCTGCACACACCGATGTACTTCTTCCTGGGCAACCTTTCCATTCTAGACATTTGCTACACATCCACCTTTGTGCCCCTGATGCTGGCTCACCTCTTGTCATCTCAGAAGACCATCTCCTTCGCAGGTTGTGCCGTCCAGATGTGCCTGAGCCTGTCCACAGGCTCCACAGAGTGCCTGCTGCTCGCTATCATGGCCTATGACCGCTACCTGGCCATTTGCCAGCCACTCAGATATCCCGTACTCATGAGCCACCAGTTCTGCTTGTTTCTAGTGGGAGCTGCCTGGATACTCTGCCTCCTTAAGTCGGTGACTGAGACAGTCATTGCCATGAGGCTGCCCTTTTGTGGCCACCACGTGGTCAGTCACTTCACTTGTGAGATCCTGGCAGTTCTGAAGCTGGCCTGTGGTGACACATCCATCAGTGAGGTCTTCTTGCTGGTAGGTGCCATCCTGCTGCTTCCTGTGCCCCTGGCCCTCATCTGCCTGTCCTACACACTCATCTTGGCTACCATTCTGAGGGTGCCCTCAGCTGCTGGGCGCCGCAAAGCCTTCTCCACCTGCTCTGCACACCTAGCTGTGGTGCTACTTTTCTATGGCACTGTGATCTTCATGTACATGAAACCTAAGAGCAAGGAGGCCCGTATCTCTGACGAGGTCTTCACAGTCCTCTATGCCATAGTCACACCTATGCTGAACCCCATCATCTACAGCCTGCGGAACAAGGAGGTCAAAGAGGCAGCCAGAAAGGTGTGGGGCAGCAGACGGGCCTACAAGTAAAGGGGGACAGGGCTCTGCATGAGAAGAGAGCAGTACCAAGGCCCACTAATCTTGGCATGGAATAAGTCACAAGCTGCCCTCTGCCCCTTGTCCAGCTGAGGGTTGATGCCTACACTCAGTCTCCCTCCCTGGGCCTCCACAGCAGCCTTCCGGCTGGTCTCAAGACTTAGTCCTATTCCTCTTTCCCAATCTATGCTCCAGGAGCATTCAGAGAGATAATTTTAAAAGCACATAGGATCACCTCATTCTTTCCACTTAAGCCCATAAATGGTTCCCCACAACTCCCACGACAAAGTGGCACTCTTCCACAGAGAACTCAAGGCCCTCATAGCTAGCCCTGCCTGACCACTCCAGCCTTCTGTGCCAGTCTCCAGCCTCACAACTATGCTCCAGCCAAATGCAGGCCTCGGCCTTTCCTGCGCTGCCCAGCTCTGAACTCTTCTAGGATTGTCCCTACAAGGTAGTTCCTCCCAACACTCCATATGCAAAAGGGGCCCTGGTCCATCAGGGTCAGTCCCTTGGCACTTGCACCAGGGAGCACCCCACTTTGCTCCTTCTACTGTGCTCCTCCTGTGATCCTGATTTCCAGAGGCACTCTGATAGCAGGGAGCACCAATCCCACTCTGTCCCAGTGTCCAATATTATCCAACCCCAGGTCCTCCCCAGGTTTCCGAAATACATCCACAGATGTGACAATGTAAGGGGGATAATAGCAGGAAGCCGTCCCAAGTCTGAGCAGAGCTGAGATGACACCTGCAAATGGCAAGCAGGCTTCAGCCCTTCTTGGAGGTAACGGCAGAGGCAGCAATGAGGCCCAGAGTCCAAGATCCAAGATCTTTCCCGTCCTGGGACACCAACCACCCAGAGCAGCCCAGGGCCGAGAGCCTCCACTTTCCCTCTTCGTGGCAGCAGCAGCTGCAGCTTCTTGTGCCCCCAGCCCAGCACCAGACTCAACTGGCTTTGGGGGGTTGCTCTGCTCCTCCTCCTGTCTCTGGGATCCTGCATAGCTGGTGCTCAGCCTCTTTGCAGCTTCTCTTTCTGTAAAAGTGAGCATGCAATGGAAATAACTTAGAACTGTAAAGCACTTCGCTCTCTTCCCTACTCTGGCACTGTCTGTACAGTAGGAGAGCTGGGCTTTGTTGGCTTCCAAACAGCAGTCATCCCTCTTACCCAAAGGCTTCAGGTCGGAACAGCCCCACACAGGGCCTCAGTTTCCCTCCCAAGCCTTCTGCCTGTTTCCTCTGTAGGTGAGAATATAGCCACAGAGGCAAAGTCACCATTGTTACTCTCAGGCACTCAGACCTCTCTGACCATGCCCAAGTGAAGGCTGGCCAAAGGCAGGCCATCCTGCTGGATCTTGGCTGCCTGAATAGGGGTGTGAGCTTTATCCCAGGGTGGTGGAGGTCTGTCAGGTTTATGTCCAACAGGGTCACTGACGGGATACCATTTTCCTTCACACACTTGGTGAAGAATTTTTTCACTATCATACATATTGTTACGTAAGTCAGTGAAGTACGCAGTGTTGTATGCTGCTGGTGAAGATGGAAAATTAGTAACGAACTTCCTAGAAAGTAACTTGGAAATATCAATCAAGAACTAAAATCTTCTAGATCATTTTTACCCCATGTTACTACTTGTAGGGGTCTATTCTAAAAAAATAGAAGTACAAAGATTTATATACAAGGATATTAATCACAATATTATTTATAATAACAAAAACTTGTAATAAATCTCATGTCTAACCATAGGAGAATGTTTAAATTCTGATGCAGTCCAATAAAGAACGTGATACAGTCACTATAAACTTATTGAAGAATTTGATGAATAAAAAATGCAGACAAAATAATAGGAAAAAGCTGGCATATAACATTCTACTTAGTGCTTTCTAAATTCTATTTTTTAAATATTTAGCACATGTGAAAAATTCTTGAAAACTATAAACTATAAACCAATGGTTTTTCTTCTGAGTGATGGGATTACAGATAAGTAATATTCTCTTTTCCAATATAGTCCAATATTTCTAAAGTATAATGACTTTGAACTTAAAAATGTTACTCATTTTTATAATTAAAAGGTCTCCTTGTTTTAGAAAAAGGACAGAGGAGAAGGATGAAGGAAGTGAGGAAGGTGTTACAGTAGCCAGGCATTTGATGATGTCAGAACCAGGTGGGCAGTGAAGAGGAAAGGACATAGCTGAGAAATATTTAAGAAGTATTGACAGGTGTATATATAAATAATATTAGAGAGATTAAAAATGAGGGATATATACATAGTTACCAAGTATATGGCTTGTCATTACAGAATTGGGTGAGAGGAAGGAAGGACTGTGGCTGATGCCCACATTTCAGGTGCCACGCCAGACACAAGGATGGGGAAGAATGCAGGAGGGGCCCGGGTGAAGATGATGAGTTTGTCTCAGATCTGTTAGGTTGGTATATCCATGGAACAGCAAAAGGACACTTATATGAATAGAGAATAGAAGTGTTAACAATCCTTCAATCTTTCACTTGACCTGTGTTCCTGAATTTCAAAAGATGAGTCACAGTAGATGCTAACTTGCAACTTCTGCAGCTTTACTGAAAGCTGTTTTCTGTCTCCATTATGGGTCAAGTTATTTCCCTGTATTGTGAAAGGACAGAAAGGAACAAAGAAATCTGTAAAAATGCAGGCACTGGAACAGACCTTTCACTTTAAAAGGCTCCTACCACCTATTCAGGGCCTCACACCTTACAAGACAATTCTGTTTCTTTAAACTCAGATAAATTCAGGTCCTCCCAGCAATCTTGGAGGAGGCAACTCCTTTCACAGTCCAGGTACCCAGGTCTAGTGAAGGGGAGTAATGAACCCAGAGTATGTGGCATCCAAGTGGGAGGACAGTAACAGACCCAGTCTTCACATTCCCTGTCCAGCATCTCGCCTGTGCCCACCTCTCCCCAGCAGGGTCCTCCTGGGGCAAGGAACCTGAAGTCTCTGAAGCCAGGTCCCTCAGCTTGCAAGCTAGCAACTTTGTGGAGTTGCCAACTTTGAACTTTAAATTGGGCAGGGACTTCGAGGTCCCTGAGAGGAGGGAACAAGTGGGCTATGTGGCAGGGGACCAGGAGGCGGGTCCTAGGGGCCCCTTAGCCTGGCCCACTCTAGCACACTGTACTGATGGTAATGAACTTAGTTCCTTTCCTCGGATCCCCCAAGATTCAGGCCAGTTTATCTGGCTTCAGGTCTTGGCAAACACCTTATGCCACAGGGCCAGTAATAGGAGGTAAGGGTAAAGAGATTTCATCTAGCATGGTATTCTCATGAACGCTAAGATATGTAAAACCCAGAATAAGAAGGGGACATAATGACATAATAACATCTATCACTCACTGAATATTAACTACGTGGTAGGCTCTACGCTAAGAGCTTTACTTCATTTTACTGGATCTTCAAAATAAATCCCTGATCTGAGGAAATACTACTATCGCTTGTTACAGGTAAGAAAACTGAGGCTGACAATATTATTAGCAAGTGGCAGGGCTGGGCTTGCAGCCTGATCAGTCTGACTCCACCCACTCTGGACTTCTTTACCACACAGGGAGGAAGCAGTGGGACAGGAATCCCTGACCCCAGAATTTCAGGGAAGCTGTGCCTGGAGCTCTCTTCTTTTATGCCCTTTCCTTTCAAGATCATTTGTGAAGCCTAAAATGGTACAAACGGTTAAAGTGAGATTCACCTGCCAATAAGACTGATGTGCTATTTACCTGGAAAGTAACCCTGGCCCGTCAGATCTCAGGGTTGGAAGTTTCTAGAAAAATGTGAGAAAATGTTTTGTTGGTTATAGAATACCAGAAATTACCAAATGGAATAGCTCCATTTCTCAGAATGAGAATCTGGCCCAAAATCACATCGTTCAGCAGCGTAGTAACAAATGCCAAAAATCAAACTCAGGTCCTCTCCTTCCTGGTTCATGCAACACCTTGCCTCCTGGGAAATGTAAAACTACAGAGTGAAATTAAAAAACTTATTCTCAGAAACACTCAATATCCTAATACACTGTGAATGTGGCTTCCCAGGACATGACAGAGAATGTGACACTAGCATGTGGATGTTAGAATAGCTTTGAGTATGCTGTAACATGGGATGTTGTCCGAGTGGAGGGGGGCAGTTAGGAATATTTCTGGTTCCTTTCCTCTGAGTATGTGTAGGACTACACAGGGCCGGTGAATTCTGGGCAGATGTGAAGTATGTCACTTCTGGAACCAAACATTAACTGCTAGTGGAAGATGTTCCAGTGTGTCCTTCCCAGCAGTAACTGGTGGCTGGTGATGTTCCAGATAGTGGGCCCTCCATTAGATAAGGTTTTCTCTTTCTTTCCTTCTTTCTCTCTTTCTTTTTCTTTTCTTTTTCTTTCTTTCCTTTATTTTCTTTTCTCTCTCATTTTTTTTTTGAGGTAGGGTCTTGCTCTGTAGCCCAGACTGTTCCTGAACTCACTATGGAGCCCAGGCTAGCCCTGGACTCATGGCAATCCTGCTGCTTCAGCCTCCTGAGTGCTGGGATTACAGGCATGCGCCATCACGCCCAGCTCATGTGAAATTGAACTTGGATCCTTAGCACTTGATAAAGCACTTGCTAGGCAAGGGCTTTAACCGCTGAGCCATTCCTCTAGCCCCCAGATAAGGTTTCTAAGAGTTAGTTCTCTGAAATCCAAAATGCACATGTAGCATTAGAAAGAATCCTCTGTCATGCCAAACCACTTAAATTATGAGGTTGTGTGTTACTATGGAAAAAGCCAGCCCAACCTGACCGACCCTCCCTGATGTCCTCTCCTTTGCCTGCACGCAGTCAAAGCTGCTGGTAGCCTGGCTGCATAGTGTTTGCTAGACAGGCTTATTTCCTTGGACTGATTCTAGCTTCCATGAATGTGTGCTATGATCAGACCTTGAATTGCAAGGAAGCCCACCAATCTCCTGATGCAGCTCTCTATCAAGAACAGCTGTTTCCACAGGTAGGAGACTGGCCTCCAAAGTTCCAGCAATCTCAGGAGCTGTATCCTTCTGTCGGGATGTGTGTTGGAGAGGAAAGGGGTATAGATCTCAAGATAGAAGATCTGGATTTTCAACAGAACAGCAGCAATGGATCCCAATAAACAGTGCTGTTTGAACGGCAATCACTGACACTCCTGCAGACAGGGCGCTGGAGGATGACAGTGATGAATGAGACACAGTCCTTCCACTTCAATAGAAGAGCTGTGTTTCACAAGACTAGTCAGAAAGAGAAACAACCACAATGCAAGGCAGAATTCTATTAATCTGTGCTAACACCAGGTAGCCATCCTTTTGTGGGGGTGGCCAGTTCTACAGAGGCAGAAGGCAGCACAGAGAAGGTGGTGTGTGAGTTGACCTTTGAGGAATGAATGGACAGGGAAGGCCGATCCGGCATAAGGAAACCTCGTGGGGAGGTGGATAAGACTGGAGTGTGCGAGCTCTGTCCAAACCATGCGGGTGGTCTGGTGAGGCTGGGGCATGTATACATGAAGGCTGCAATGCGAGTGAGGCAGGAGGGCAGACTAGACCCCCGATGTCTTTGCCTTTCCCACTTGACCTTGCAAATGCCAAGTCAGAGGGGTCCCACCAGTCACCTGCTCATAAACAAGTGTCAAGGTCTGAGATGAACATAGGTCATTTTGTAACCACATGCCCAAAAGAGACAAAACCCTTCTAGCTCTTTCCAAATTTCAGATTTGATTCAGTCTTTACCTCCCAGACTCTGAGAGAATCTCAGAGATCTAAAAAGCAAAGACAAAAAGGGAAGTGCTCTGGAACTTTGAGACTGAATGACTGTAAACTCCAAGAGGACAAAAGCCACATTCCTCTCTGCTGTATTCCCACAACCTAGCACAGACCCCAGTACATAGTACTTGCTCAATAAATATTAGCTGAGTGAGTCAAAAAATGAGCCATCACGTTTAAGCAACACTTCATCTTTTGACAACCTCAACAGCAGAATCCAACCTTTTAATGTTCACAAGAATAAGATTAAGCAACTGCCCCTATACCCAGAAACTGTCCCTTAACAACCACCCTAATTCAAGATAGAGATAACAGGCTTTGGGGGAAGACAGTATCATAAGACACTGGAGCCTCTGCCTGAAAGGTGGCAAGTACAGACTCAGCACCCGCGTGCCTGTGGCTGAAGGCACGGTTTTCCAACCACAGCTTCACCAACAGCAGGCTTTTGCATCGCCCTGGGTAGCTCACAAGCACCTTCATGTGTTTGTCCCTTTCATGTTACATAGGAGCCCCAGTTCTCACATGGAAAACTCAGCTTCAGAAAGGCCAAATGACACGGTCAATATTACACAGCTAGTTTGCACAGACAGTGAGAGGCATACCTGGGGATCTGAATCATGCATTCAGCACCTGCCAAGTGCCTGCCCTCGGCAGTACTGGCTGTATGTGGTACTGGAAGGAAGGAGGCACAGACCTGGCCCCATCATGTAACAGAGATACCATATAGTTACTGGAAGGGACAGCCAATGGCTGCAGAAGCACAAGAAGGGAGCAAGCAACTCTGCAAGGGGAAGATGGGGAAGATGGGGAAGAAAAGAGGAGACACAGAACTGGGCTCTGAGAAATGAACACCTCTGATGGGAAGTAGGAAGGGAGGACATGCCTTTGTCTTGGCAAAGGTGTAGAGATGGGGACAGACATAGTTTATTCAGATGAGAATTAATTGAATCCTTTAATTCATACAATGGTGAATACAAATAAGCAGGAGGAATGAGAAAAAAATCCATCTAGAAGAAAATTCAGGGTGCCATCATTGTCCCAGGAGTCAATACAGGAGGGAAGTTGGAAGTAGGGGTGTAGTATATGCTCCAAAGGATCAGATTTCATGCTCAATTCTCATTCCTCCTTCAAATCAGGGTTCACCTGGGCCATGAGGCAGCTTTCCCATCCTAACAAGACTGGCGTGCTCTGAAGGCACTCGGGTTCCCTCCTATAAACACCTGATGCTGGCCCTTCCCGAGAGGGTAGTGAGACCAACTCAGCAGAGCAGTAGAGACTGCCTGGAGAAAACAGCAGTGATTGACCACATCTCTGTCAGATTCATATCTGATTTCCCTTGTGTGGCAACCCTGCCAACTGTACTTATCCTGAAAAATAATATGGAAGCCAAGGAGTGAATCACTGGCTCACTCAGAGTTAAATCTGGTCACCAGTAGCTCTAGGGGAATGTCTATGTTCTTGTACACCCTTTTTTAAATTAATGGTCTGTATTTCTTGAGAAGAAATGATCAAAAATCAGACTTACATATCATGTGGAGCCAAAATATGTTCCATCCTCAAGACCCAAAAGATACTAGATAAGATTATTCACGATCACACATCTGCCTTCCTGAGCTCATCTCACCTTAGTCAGGAAAGACGGCAACAACTGTGACAAGTGTGCAATATTGTTGTTCACTTTTTTTTTCTTACCTCTGGAGACCCAGCAACAGAAACAATGCCTAGTACATGGGAGGTACTCAATAGTCTATCAATGAATAAATCTGAAATATGATAGACATAATTCAATCATCCTAAGTCATAGCCTAGAAAAAAAAATGCTTCCTTTGAAGAGTCAATACTACTTGAGATTCGAAAGGAGCAAGTCAAACACAAATCCTCCTCTATTATCTCCTCTAACTGCCCAAGGGGTCCAAGTGTGCCTTGTCCCACTCCAAGTTATATCAGTAGAACTGCAGATTTAAGAGAGCCAATTTCAGACCTGAAGTACAGTTCTCTCCTTATACAGATGGTGAATGCCACAGAGGGACACTGAGCTGCTACAAGTCACACACCCAGGCCAGCCAGAGCTTTTTCCAAAAGGTTGCATGGTCCAAATAAAAGAGAATGAGATGGATGGTGCAAACTGGACAGCTGTGAGGGAGTATGTCCTCCTGGGGCTCCAGGAGTACCCTAACCTAGAGGTGGTCCTGTTTGTGCTTTGCTTGGGCATCTACTGCATGATTGTGCTAGGGAATTCCCTTCTTGTAGGGCTGATCATACTGGATTTTCACTTGCACAACGCCATGTACTTCTTTCTCAGCAACCTCTCCCTCATAGACACCTGTGGCACCTCCTCTTTCATGCCTTTCATGTTAGCTAACTTTCAAGAAACCTGAAGAACCATCTCCTTCTTTGGCTGTGCCCTGCAGATGTACCTCATCCTAGCACTGGGTGCTACAGAGTGTCTACTCTTGGCTGTGATGGCGTATGACCGTTATGTGGCTATCTGCCAGCCACTTAGGTACCTAGAGGTCATGAATGGGCACGTGTGCATGTGGATGGTAGTGCTGAGCTGGGGGATTGCCTTTGCCAACTCTCTGCTGCAATCCATCCTTGTCTGGCGCCTCCCCTTGTGTGGCCACAATACCATCAACCATTTTTTCTGTGAGATACTGGCAGTGCTAAAACTGGCCTGAGGAGATGTCTCCCTCAGTGTCCTGATGTTAGCAATGGCCACAGCCATTCTGACACTGATCCCATTCCTCCTCATCTGCCTCTCCTATATTTTCATCCTGGCTGCCATCTTTAAGGTGCCCTCTGCTACAGGCAGGCGCAAAGCCTTCTCTACATGCTCTGCTCACATCACAGTGGTGGTGATTTTCTATGGGACAATTTCCTTCATGTACTTCAAGCCCAAGGCCAAGGACCCAAATGTGGATAAAATTATCTCATTGTTCTATGGGGTTGTGACACCCTCATTAAATCCCCTCATCTACAGCCTGAGGAACACTGAGGTAAAAACTGCTATCACTGCTTTGCTGAGAGGAGATCTGCTATCCAAGAAAATATCCAGTTTTACTGCTACTCTCTGTCTTTATCGCCCAGCATAGGATAGGTTATGTTATGCTATAATGACCTCATATTCTCAATGGCTTAAAACCATTAAGGTTTATTTCTCACTCTTGCCTCAGGTCCATTAGAGCTTGGCTGGGTTCTGCTATTGTCTTCACCCTCTGGAACTTAGGATGACAAAGCAGTTACCATCTGTAACATCTCTGGTAACCATGCGAAAGGAAAGAAATGGTAACAAAGCTTTTACATACAGCTTCCACTCAGAAGTAAAACAGCTATTTCTATTCGCAGTTCATTTTTCAACATAAGGCATGTGACTACATCTAACATAAAGGAGAAGGGGAAGCCCAGCTAGCATGTGTCTAGAAGGGAAGAGAAGATTAAAAGACCTGTGGATACCTAATGACCACATGCCACCCTACAGAACCAATCCAATAGCTATGACAGATTTGACTTCCTTTGCCCTGACCATCCATTCTTCATGGGCTGCTGCAGATAACCATCCTAACAAAGCTCTCGTTAGCTTATTTGTGGTGACTTTGCACTAGGTCAACCAAATGAGGTTGAAAGTATACTTCCCAGAATTTCCTTCCTGTGTGGGTCTGTTTAGGACTGCCCACAAGACACATGTGCATCATGTTAAATATCATATGGTTTCTCTAATATGAGAAAAGCAAACCATAAAAAAGTAAGAGAGATGGAAGAAAGTAAGAAGGTAGACTTACAGACTTTGTGGAAAGGGAAAAAGGATATAGGTGGTGGCTGAGGGTAAGGAGGGTAAAGGGATGCATTATGTAAATTATATATATATATATATATATATATATATATATATATATATATATATAATCTGTGTGTGTGTGTGTGTGTGTGTGTGTGTATGTATGTATGTATAAAATAACACCCCCTCAAAAAAAGAAACATGTACTTGAAGAGAGTGGATAAGGGAAGGCTTGAGCTTAGGTAGAACGTATCTTGTCACCAGCCCCTTCCTTCCTGGCTTTTTCCCCCTCTCTCTGCTTCCTGGCTGCCATGAAGTAAGCAGTTTTCTCCTGCCATGCCCTTCCACTGTGATGTTTCTGCTTCGTTACACAGGTCTACTAGAAAAAGTACTACAGCCAGCTTACCATGGACTGAAACTTCTGAAACACTGAGCCAAAATAAACTTGTTCTCCTTTAAGTTGTTCTCCTCATGTATTTTATCACAGCAATGAAAAGCTAACAGAATGGACAGATGAACAGCATTTGGCACCTTGTCACTACGGCCCAATCAGTTCTGGCCAGATCACCTCTTTCAGATATTCTTAGTCTGACCAAAGTGTAGCTCTGTGGCAAAAGTTTCCAGTATTTCCTGCAGAACACTTTGTCATCAAAGGCAGCAAAAGCCAAACATGAGTTCTAGCTTGTCCTCCTGAGCTCTATGCTACCTTTCCACACCCTCATTCAAACCAGCTTCCCTCCTCTGATAGCCCAATGGACCTATTACAGTCCAGGCCAACACCAAATCCAGAGGTATCAGCTTTGTACAGTTTCTCCCACTGCTCCCAAAACTGTACAAGTCTAATCCCTACAATAAACTCCTTACATCATTTATAGTTGGTTTTGCCACTTTTGTCAAACCCCAATTGATTCATCAGTCTTCTGATCAAGACCTTCTATGGCTCCCCATTGCCACAACATTAAATCTAAATTCTTCAGGTGAGTATTCCAAGGCTCTCCAAAATCAGGCCCCACCTGCTGCTTCCTCCTGACTTTCCTCTGTGCCCTTCATGTGGCAAGACTGGCCCCCTTATCGTTGGTACTACTCACACCTCCAGGTCTTTCTTTACTAATGCTGTCCACAGATCATACCAGGGACAAATTTTCAAAGCCAACACAAACACCATCTCTTTCACGCAATCTTTCCTAATGGACTTTGAAATTGTCTTTATATCCTAAAATACTTTTCAGGACCTTTCATTCAGAATCTATTTCATCTTGAGCTGCATTCTTGACATATCAACCAGTAAGGGAGTTCCTTCATGGAAGAATGTCTCTTAATCTGACTTATCTCTGTAGCTCCCCTAAAGCAGATTTGCTGAACTTAACTGTCATTTGGAAGTACTCATAATGCCACCATCAGTGACTGAGCACTATGATGCGGAACATGCTCTAGACAGTGCAAATGGCCAGTGGTCTTACTGTAGCTGTGTTTACAGGCGTAAACAGGGAGCAGTGGTACCTGCTGCACACAGCTGTGTATCAAGGTCGGCAAGGCTGGTTTGAATTGGGCTCTCCGGGAGACAAATCAGAAAACAACTGGCTGGATTTGCTGCTATGCCCAGGCCTATTTTCTTGCTGGTCGCCTCCCAGGAATCTCACCAGCACCTCAAATTCAAAATGCCCCAAGCACTAATTTGGGAAATCCAGAATACAGGCATTCTGTAGAATCAAATGGGTGTGATAGTGAGAGTTCAGGGAGATGGGGAGGGTATGGGAGGAAGGGATTATAAAGTTGATGTGATACATATATATATATACACACACACACACACACACACACACACACACACACACAAAATACTCAGTTTCATTGTAAGCATTATGTATTGCATATAAATAAAAATGGTGGGAGAAAAAAGAAAAAAAATGCCCCAAGCTGAAATCATCCTCAAGCCCAAGTAGTATCATCATTTTAGAGAATAGCATCACTACCCCAAGCCAGAAACATAATGATCATCCTAGATTTTCTCTCCTACCTCACTACCCTACACATGACATCAGTCATTAAGTACTGCAGAGTCTACCTCCCAAGAGCTCTGAAATTGGTCCCTCCTTTCCACTGACACTCTGTACATCATTTCTCTCTTAGTACAATAGCTATGTCACTGTGCTCATGTCCTCCATCTCTCACCAAACCCATTCTCTACACCAAACATTAAAACACTAATCTGGCCATACTACCCTCCTGCTTAAATCTCGCCAGTGGCTCCAGTTTCCCATATGGTAAAGCCTAGATACCATCTATATGTCCAACTATATCACTGGCTGCTACCTCCACTTGCCACTACACACACTCACACTCATACTCACACACACACACACACACACACACACACACACAAAAAAAACAGGTACACATTCACTGTATACTGCTGAGTTTCCTAAGTATCAGCCTTTTCTGTGTATTCCTTTGTTGTTTTTCCCCATGTCCAAAAATTCTGTGACCCTTGGCTAGTATATACCAAATATGTGTCATGCACAAGGCTAAGGCACTGTGTGATACATTAAGAGCACTTTACTGCTTAGAGACCAAATATAGCAGTGAAAATCTCAGGGAAGAAACGCAACACAGACACTGGTGACGACAGAGAACACTCTCCCAACATCTTGGCATTATGGCAACTCATTTAATTCTCATTCAAGGACCTCTTTTTCAGAAGAACTTCCCAGTCTTCCCAAGCTAGATAAGGTGTCTCAACTCTGTTCTCTCTCGAGGGCCTATTGTACTCTGCTGATCAGGTCCTGAATCTCAGCTACTTGCATTCAAGTATCCTAATGACCTGGCTCTATCCATTTTTATCATGTTTTTGTTGTTGTTGTTGTTGTTGTTTTGTTTTGTTTTTGGAGACAGTTCTGTAGTCCAGCCTGGTCCTGAACTCACTATGGAGCCCAGGCTGGCCTTGGACTCATAGCAATCCTCCTGCCCCAGCCTCCCCAGTTCTGGGATTACAGGCATGCAACACCACACCCAGCTTATATGGTGCTAGGGAACTGAACTCAGGTACTTAGTGCTTGATGGCAAGAGCTTTAACTGCTGAGACATTCCTCCAGCCCTCTATCCATTTTAGTATGAAGGAATATTATTTCTGATATAGAAACAGACACCTAGCCCACATCCTTTCACTCCTTCTCACCATACAGTTAGTCATACCATTTCCTCCTCCTCCTCAGTGTCCCAAGGAAGAGATGTGACTACAGAAATTGGCTTCTGGACTTCAAAAGGCCAAGGCCCTAAAGAAAATGAAAAAAAAAAAATCTCAAGGCCCAGGCTAAAAAAAAAATGAGATAAAATATAACTAACAATAAGTCTTCCCTACCTCCAGCAGACAGAGGCAAAGGAAATGTAGTGAGGACAGTCATACAAGAAGGTCCCAAAACAGAGGGGGCCCATGTGAAGCCCTTAAACTGACCAGCAGAATCAAAACATGCGGCAACTCATTTTTTGTTTGTCAAGTAAAACTCAGAGAAGGAGCCCAAAGTACAAATGTCTTCATGGTGTGTATGGGGAGCCAAGGCCCCAGGCAACCTCAAAAGTCTTTGCATGTGGCACAGAAGTGATAGGACGTCAGGACTAAGAGTTATGTAGAAAGAAAAAAGAAACTTGCCTGTATCCAGACGGTCTGTCTTGAACAGGAATCTGCTAAATGGGAATCAGATGGGATGATGGAGATCTCATGGAAATGGTGAAGTACAGAAACTGGTGACCTGAGAAAATGCCTTCCCAACTTCCTGGGTTACATAAGACCATCAAAACTCAGTGATTACCCTCATTAAAAAAAAAAAATCTCAACTGCCAAAAGATTGCTTCTGGCAATCATGAAAAATGCAGGCTCAAAATACAAATTATATTTTGTAATATTTTTTGCAAATCTTAAATGTACACTGGTTACTGTAGTTTCCCAGCACTTCAGCGTCCTTCTCTGTGAGTATGAGCCTTGTGCAGGAAGTGTGTCTCACTGACTCATCTCAGTATACACATACACATGGATGCTCACACACAAGCATGTACCCACATGTACACAGCCCTCTCATACTGCAGGCTGGACTCCAGAGGAAGTGAGAAACAGGAAGTGTTTGGAAAGGAACACAGGAACCAGCTGAGAGTGATGCAGGTGTGTGCATAACAGCACAGACGCCTCAGACAACAGCTCCCTGTAGCCTCTTCAGGCTGGGCTCCCATCACCCCTGCTACTTCCTCATGCTCCCTCTTTCTTTCCTTCCAACACCCAAGCCCAGAAAAAAGGCAGCACAGAACCAGCACACATTTCATTGGATACACACCAGAGTCTTCCTGTATCAAGTCAGGATACCAGATACCAAACCCCAGTTCCAACTCCATCTGTCCTGAAATCCCCCCTGCCTCAGCACAGAACAGCCAAGATGCTGTCTCTGAAAGGAAGCCTGAGGCCAGAGTTGCTGAACCTCTAGGGAAATCTGGAGACTCTGTTTCCCCAAGATGGACTCCTCTTCCTCTGGAATGAAGCCATGTTCTGGACAGAACTTTATCTCCCTGCGAAATAAATTCATGTCTATAGGTGGGCTCCATATTCCTGGAAAGAGCTCCAAACCCCTTGGCTGTCCTGAGGGGTTCTGTGCCCTGCATAGCTCTAATCCTTAAGAAGAACTCCATGGGTGCAGGAGGATTCCAGGCCTTCAGGAAGTTCCTCATATCCCTGAAAGGTTCAAGTCCCTGGAAGAATTCAACATCCTTAAGAAAAGTTCCATGTCCTCAAGAAATACAGCTTGTCTCTTGTCTCCAGTAGGGCTCTGCACTCTCAGGAAAAACCCTAGGAAGGGTTTATCCCCCAGAGGCCTGGCCCAAAGCCCTTCTCAGCTGGCACAGATGCTGCTGACAGTGGCACCTCCTGGACCCACAAGGCCCAGTTCTTCCTGCTCATTGATGCACAGCTGGTAACCACAGCCTCGGGCCCGGGCTCCAGATGAGATTCGGTGGTCAGTCTTGGCACGAGGAGGCAGCAAGAAGCCCACACTGCCGGCGATGAGCATATGCCAAATGCTATGGATGTAGAAGTAATTGTCCCGGGTCTCCACAAAAGCATACAGTAGGATGGCGCTGCCTGCAATAAGGCTGCCCGGACACAGGTAGAAAAGCCAACGGCGCCACGTGGGTGGGTAGCAGTGCCGGCGGCGGACACTGCGTACTGTCTGGGGGGGGGCAGAGAAGTGGGGTTCAGGGATGTAAGGCCCTAGAACCCAAACCAAAGCCAGTCACTTTCAGGCTTCGACTGAAGCCTGGCTATGACATAAAGTTACCTGCCAATGCTAAAGTGGGCACCATGAGCAGCAAGAGATGGTAAAGAGGCCAAACCCACCTTAAATTGGGATGTCCAGGGCCCTAAACCCGAGTCTTACTCCCCCTACCACCACATACACACAAATAGCCCTCCCCACCCTTACCCAGGCTGTGGCCAAGATCCCCAAGGCAAAGAGACTAGGTCCAAGAAGGTTCCAGAGTCCATGCCGGTCAAGCTGCAGAGCCATGGATAGCAGCATAGCCCCCAGCAAGTACAGCACCTATGGAAAGACGATTCCAGGGGCTGGGCGAGCACAGGCAACAGAACCCAGGGGCTGGACCAGGATGGCACAAAGGACTTGGAAAAGGTCCCAGGAGAGGGCCAGAGAGGATATCATGTAGGCCTTGGCTGTAACTGTCCCCCAGGGCCCACTCTGGACTGACCTGCTTGACCACAGGCTGTAAACGAGCCATGGCAATGACAGTGACCCACACCGACATTAAGGAGCCCAGGAAGTCACAGAACTGCAGCACATCGTAGTCCATGATGCAGAAAACTACAATGCCTGGCTGGTCACAGGCATGATAGAACTGAAGAAAGAAATGACAGGAGTTGGAAGGTCTTGCGGCAGAGCAATAGCTGTACAAAACCAGAAAAAGAAGCTCCAGAGCTGGAATATGGTTATCAGAGAAGCAGAGGACAGAAATCACAGGTGAGCAATGGTAGGAAACTCCTAGCAGAAAGGCGTGGTCTGCTTCCTAAGCCAGGTGTATCTGACAGCTCCAACCCTGTACCTCCATCTTCTAATCTTGCATTTCTTGAATATGCAGTGAAAACAGATCTCTCAAACTGAAGCAAATCCTTTCCCATCTCTTTATACCCACCATGGATCCCATCAACAGTCCCCAGCCCCAGCCCAAGCTTTGGGTTCCACCTCTTGCCTCACAGACAATCTAGACGCCCAGTACTTTTCTGCCTGTCCAAGTTTTCCAGGGTAGCTCAGCCTCTGAACCGGGCTTCACTCTTAGGGGTTGTACTAGCTGGCCCTGTTCATCCCTGGCACTCCCCTGTAACTGGAAGCACAGTAAGCAAAGGGCAGACACCGGGCCATGGAGAGCAGTATGTCATTTCATAACATTGGGAACAATATGGGAAAGGAACAATGAAACAATGTGCCAAACACCTCTTTACCTCAGAGACAATATCCTCATTTCTCCCACACTTTTTCAGTGCAGAGAAATTCCTAGGAAAAAGTCAGCTCTCAATTACTCTCTTAGATAGCTCTTCAATACTGTCAATTTGGTTCCTAAGCAAATCAACAGTTTGGTCTTTTTTCTACTTCAGCTATAAGATGCTGGTTATCCTCTGCTTCCAAGGCCAGACAAAAGTATGAAAGGCCACTAAATTATCCAGTACTATTTTATAATTTAGATTATCTTTTCCAGCATCAAATTTGCATATCAGGCCTAACCAAGCACTTGTTTCATATGCTTGACTTTCAAGTATGTATAAAGAAATACCCAGAAATTTCTGGAAGAGGAACTCACAATGAACCCTTCAATCTCAGATAAGGAAGGGTATAGATTAGCAAGAAAAAGGGGGGCAAAGCTGAATCAGCAAAATACTAAAGATCCATCTCAGAGAATAACTGACAGCTGACATTCTCCAAGGAATTTTCTCTGCATTGAAAAAGAGTATGGGAGATACAGAGCTACTGCCTCCCTAGTGGAGAGGTCTGAGGAAAAGAATTCCACTAAGATTCTAAGGGTGATAATCTTCCAAGTACAAAAAAAAAAGATAGTTATTGTTTAAGGTTATAGAAAAATCCACAGAAATAGAATTAAAACTGCCATACAAGGAACTGTTCAAATGAAACTTAAGAGCTATTTTTTAAAATGGCATTCTTTTTGTCAGCAGCAATAAAAAGGGGCGGAAGAAATGACATAAAAATTAGGGGATTTGGGCTGGGGCATGTGCAAGGTCTTGGGTTTGATTCCCTTGCATCACACTGAAACCAAGTGAGATGTGACAGCACACGCCTGTAACCTCAGCCCTCAGGAGGCTAAGGCGAGAAGAGTACAGTAAGTTAGAGACCAGCCTGGGGTACGTAGTGAGTTCAGGACCAGCCTGGACTACAGAGCGAGACTCTGCCTCAAAAAAAGGGAGGAGGATTTCAAATAAGAAATTTAGACCACTAACTGATTTTTATTAATATAATTCTGATCCACACTGATCACTTCCTCAGCTCTGACCCCTATACACAAGATAATTTTTTAAAATTATGCTAAGTTGTGTTTGAATGGAATTTTACATTTTTATTACTATACCGTTCATTTAATACTCTAAAATGGAATGTCAAGGCATCAAAGAATGTTAAACTGGAAATGCAAACATTTATGTCATACAAGGATTGGAAATTTGCACTCAGGACACAATGGAACTTACTGTTTCTCTCTTACTGTTTCCTAATTCCATTTTCTCTTTGGAAACAGTTACAGAATTTCACTAAGAGCCACTAAGAACGGCTTATGATGATGTGAGGAACAGAAGAGGTAACGAAACAGTGGGCCTGCAGCCAGAATGTCAGCAGTAAGCAAGGACAGCCTCAAAGTGTGACCTACCTGGGCCTTTGGGATCTGTGAAGGATGTGTGGTTGGAATGGATGGGCAAGATATGCACAACTGCAATGTTTTCTATATTTGCCCTGATGGATTCTCATATTTGGTTTGGTGATATTCTCTAACCTCCTCATTGCCTATTATCTGTTGATAATTTGAGGAGGACTGGGGGCATAGCTCACTAGCAGAGTGCTTACCCAGTATGTTCAAAGCCCTGGGTTCCATCCCCTGCACCACAAAAATAAAGAGGGAAAAACTACCACAAGAACTTGGAGAGAGCTATAAAACTGGGGCCACGTGTTTTCTACATACTCCAGGACTTCGGAGAAACTGAAATCAGGGAAGTACTTCATCAATGCATGTCACTGCCCTGGTGTGAGGGGGCACAGTACCTGGAGTCAGGAGGAAGGAGAACCTAGGCTCTGCCATGCACTTTCTCCCTTAGGCAAAGTGACTTTCCTTCATTTACAAAAATAATAATAATAATAATAATAATAATAATAATAATAAAAGTTAGCAGTGTCTGACAGCATGGATTCATGTAGCTGTCTTTTTGTAATCATTATCTGAAAAGTACTTACTACGAGGTTTGTGGCCTGTTTTTATACTTCAACATATTTTTCCTGCAAATTCCTGAATATAAACCTGTTGTCTGTGCCTATACTCTGGGTAGGAACTCCTGTGCTACTTTCCAGGTATACAGCCTGTTCTGGATTTCATGACAAGGAAGAAGACTGCCATCAATTGTTCTGGTCAACTACAATGTGATCCTAAATAGAGACTGGTGTTGAACTAAATACAGAATGGGAAAAAGGGACAGTAAGGAATCCATCACTTTAAAACTGAATGATCGGTAGCTCTCTACCATTTGTCCCATGTGGAAAACTGGCATTACAGCAGGACCGTTAGTCATGCCTCAGAGCCAGCAGTTCTTCCTGATTCTCTTGCTTACTAACTTAGGAAAGTAAGCATTCTTCATGTGGTTCTAGGCACCTGACTCTCCCTCCCTGCAGTGTTCCTACTAGGGGAAAGGTCTTTCTCTTTATAGGTTGATATGCTATTGTATCCAGATAGTAAGGAGTCATGTAGTACTAAATACTCTGGAGTCCATGCCCAGGGTTCTGTGTCAAATCCAGGGAGGATGAACATGTTCTCCCCCCATAATCTAGGCTCCTGACAGACCTAGGTACTCCTACTAGTTATGAATCACATCAGATCTGCATGTAATCAAATGTGGGCTAGTGGAACAGTTGTTGCTAGAGGATTTGGTAAGCAACAGCATAAATGGCATGACAATAAGAAACAGTATCTTCATATAAAAATTAAATGAGACAATATCAGAGTAGCCTAAAAGGGGGCCTAGTGAAGCAAAACCCAGATATTCTCCTCTAACTCAGCTTAAAAGGCCAAAGTCCCTCTGTAGTCTGACTACAGCCTACTTTTCTTCATCTGTGGATGAGTATCCAGGAGGATCCTGTGACCCTATTTCACCACATTTATGACCCCCTACTTTCTCCCAGATAAGTAGAATTTTTGTACTTGGGGCACATGTCTGATTTAGTAGTACTAGATACCAGAGAAGTGTATCTTCTTTTTTTGTGATATCCTTATTGATAAGACATGAGGTGAAGCTGAATCCACCTAAGATTTTTACAGTGCTAATAGGTAAGCATTGTATGTCACAAGATGTCAAGAACCCACAAATCAGATGACAAGAATCTTAGGTGCAGAATCTGGTGGGTGAGGGAAAAAAATGCCTATTTGGGAGCTAGGATACATCAGGAGATCTACTTCTCTACCATTCCTCAAAATATCTAAGATGCTTGCTTGTAATATTAACTTTTCTACCTAAGGAGGAGTGTTAAAATTGAGGAAAGGAATTACAGAGATTCTGAAATGAAAGTGAAGGGGTTTAAAACTAGAGATCTATATCAAAATGTAATCCTGGTCCTGGGATTTTATATCAGATTACCACTTGCCATGATGCCTCAGGATATAGCTGCTGAGGACTCTAAGAGCCAGATTGTCCTATAAACTGCCTCATAGAGAGATCCCCTCTGTCTTTCAAAAGTTTTCATGAGAAACCAAGGAAGGTCATGAAGATTACATGGAGGTACACTTTCAGGGCACAGAAATGAGGGTGTTACAGACACAGACATGCCAGTACAATGGAGAGCACAGGCACAGTAGCTAGCCCTTACATCATAAAAAATGAAGAAGGTAAAGACTTCCCATGCAGACATGTGAGTACAGGTGACGACTTCCTGCCCCTCACTGAGAACAAAGTGAAGGTGGTGACATAATTCCATATGCTAAGACAGTTTTTCAGGCTAAAGGTCTTCTCTCCTTCCCAGTGGACACAGCTGAGTAGGGATGACACACTGCTTGAGCCCCATACTTGTTATAGATGAAACTGCAAATCGCTTGGGTCATTTACCCCAAGGTGCCTTAGCACTTTCTGTGAGGCACGGTAGGCTGGGAAGCACTGCTGTACCACACGTAGTTAAAGTGAATGTCCCTAAACCCATGGACATGATGGAAATGCAGACTATCACCTACCACCAAGGACCAAGACACAGTGAGGACACAGATGCCACCTCTTACCGTTGAGAAGAACATGGTAAAGGTGTAGACAGCAGCTTCCAGCACATAGCGACTTCGAATGGCCAGGACCATAGGTGGCAAAAACATGAGGTTGCTCAGGCAAAGGAGAAGTGTGGACAGCAGCTGGAAGCCATAGGTGAGCGCATCGGCACTGTCGGTGCAGCCCCAGCCCCGCCACCCTGCAGGTTGGGAGGGCACAGGGTGGAGCAGGGCAGAAGGCAGACATTTCTGCCCAGCTCCACCACGCTCCCAGCCAATCCACCAGCCCGGCACATTCACCCCTCTCGGCAGTCCCAGAACCCAGGAAGCCCTGCATGAGGGCTCCCTTGCCAGCCCGCTCACCAGCCTTGCACTCGCAGGCCGCATACAGGTAGTTGTGTGTGCGCAGCAGCTTGCACTGGCCATAAGGCCCACAGTCATCCACGCATGGAGACAGAAAAGTGCGCAGCCGCACCTCCGCTGTAGCATTGCGGCACCGCACAAACCTGCAAACACACTAGGGTTACCTGGGGCCTGGGCCACCCCCACCCGCCCCACACCCCGCCACACACCACTCACCGAGGCCCCAGTCCGCACAAGGAACGGAGGGTCAGGAACCAGGTGCCAGTTTGTGGGAACGGGATTCGCAGCCTTGAAGCTCTGGAAGTTGCACTCACAGAAAGGAGGAAACCAGCCAGGGACTCTGAAGGGAATAGGGCAGGACAAGTGAGACAGAGGGAGGAGCATTTGGAGAGCAGGTAGGGGTGAGTGGGGGTTATGGACCCAGACCCCTCACCCATCAGCTCCCACTTCCTGAAGAGTCTGCTGTCCTTCCTCCATGCCACCCGCCACAGCCCAGTCCTCAAGTTTCTGCCTCTCCTTCCTCACTCCTCTCCCTACCTTTGGAACAGGTCACTGCTGCATCCCCCAGGCTCAAGGGTACCTCATGAGTCAGGCATCCAAACACTGTCACATTTTCTTGGCGCAGGGAGCTCTAAGGAGAACAGGAGGAATGGAGACACAGTTGTTAAGACCTTCATATGGGCTCACCCCACCACTCTTAGACCCACACATGTCAACCCTCCAATGTCACTGGACAGCCCATTCTCTTGGTTTGGTTTTACACTGGAAATTGACCCTAGGGCCACCGCATAAAGATATAGCCCAGCCCGTTCTTTATTTTTGAGACAGGGTCTTCCTAAATTGTTAAATTGCTCAAGCTGGGGTTAAACTTGTGATCCTCCTGCTTCAGCCTTCCAGAGTGCTGGGATTACAAACCTTGCTACCAGTCCTGCAGGCCTCATCTCCCTTCTTGCAACTCAAAGACTAGCAGGAATTTTTCAAAGACTGATGAAAAAGCAAGGCTCAATTCTGAATCTTTGGTTCATAAAAAAAAGCCACTCTTTTGTCAATCCTATTTAGTTTATTAGTACTGGAGTAGGTGGGCAGTTCTTGCTAGACCCGAAGTTAGTTATAGATTCATAGAATCAAATGGGGAATAGTGGGAGTTAAGGAGAGGGAATGGATGTGGGAGGGTCAAAAAAGGACCCAATATATATGACACAATATATATGTACAATATGTATGTGCATGAAATAAGTTCAATGTAAACATTATGCATTGCATATATAAATATTATTTAAAAAGGAAAAAAGAACTAGTAATAGACAAAGATAATTTAAAGGTCTCAGTCATCCTGTCCTGAGCCTGAAAAGAGGAGGCATGTTAAAAAAAAAAAAAAAAAGTGTGAAATGACCTTAAGTCCTAAACAGTGGTAAAGGAATACCTGATAGATTAAATGCAGCAACCTGGCTGGAATGAAAAGAAACCAGATACCTGAGGAATAAATTTAAAGGATTGTCTACAAGAATAAAAATAATAAGATGCCGTAAATTCCTCATTCAAGAAAATTCAAGGCAGTTTATTAAATACATAAAATGGAATATATACAAATACATGAGAGAATTTTAAAATCTAGACATGAAAATAAAGTCTGTCAATAGGAATGGGTCACATATTTGATATTGACTTATATATAATCAAGCAAAGGAGAAAACATGATGAGTTTCCAGATTTCTGAATGCATTGAAAAAAAGTTAAAGTCTCCAGAGAAGCACAATATCTAAGGGGGTGGTTTTCAGACACACTCTCACCAAAGAAGCTGTGTGCTGTCACATCTGGTCCTCAATCACATGACAGTTTCAGACAACTTGCTTATCACTCCCCTCAATGCAAGCCCAGAGGAATATGCTGAGGTATTGTCCAGTAAAAGTGACTCCGGACGGGAGCCAAGAGAAGCAGAAAATGTCCTGCTGGTAAACAGTTCTTGATAGGGCTGGAAGAATGGCACACAGGTAAAGGGCTTGCCTTGCATCAATTCCTCAACAACACATAAAACTGGGCATGGTGGTGCACTCCTGTAATTCCAGCACTTGAGAGCTTGAAGCAGGTAGATAGTCCTGAGTCCAAGGCCAGCCTGGGCTACACCCGTGAGTTCAGGACCAGTCTGGGCTATAGAGCAAGACTCTGTCTCAAAAAAAAAAGTTCTTGATAAGAAGGAAAAATCAAAATATTTGGTAGTAACTATCAGAGTAAATGTGTTGTTATACTTTTAAGAATAAATCTATACAAACTGTTAGAAGTGTGTAGCAAGTGTCAGAGCATGCAAATGGCACAATGGAAACCTATGCTCACTAGAGTGAATAAGAATACACAGAGGACAAGGATGCAGCTGAGTGGTGGAGCACTTGCCTAGCATGCATAAACTCCTGAGTCCAAGGCTCAGGATTATGAAAAAAGGACAAAATAGAACGTAAAGAGGGAGAAGGTGAGGAGCTGCAGAGGACCTACATCTCTAATCTCAGGGCATTAAAGAAAGAATAAGGATGGGAGGGGCTGGTCTGATTTGGGATCTACAATTTCAAGGTCAAATCTATATCACACTGTCACTGCCCAATGACACAGAAATAAGCAAACACAAAATACATACAAGATTGTCCAGAAGAGAGTCTGAGAGAATTTGAGTATAAAAATAAGGAGTCTGGGCCAGGGCTTAGCTCAACTTAGCTTAACTCATGAGGTTGGAACACTTGTCTAGCAAGTGAAAGGCCAAGAGTTCTATTCCCCAATACCACATAAACAGGACATGATGGCACACACCTGTAATACCATCACTTGGAAAGCTGAGCAGGAGGACTGCCATGTGTTCAAGGTCAGCCTGGACTACACAGTTAGTTTAGGACCTGGATATAGAGTAAAAGCCTGTCTGAAATAAAAAATAAATTTCCAAAAAGAGTCTCCAGGATGAAAAGACAGAACTGTCCTGATGAGTAGGAACACTGGAAAATTCTGGGCCACGTCCTATTAAAGGTCACATAATGTCATGGACCAGGCCTCAGATTGGCTGAAGGGAAGTGGTTCCGTATCTCAGAGCTGGAGGATAGCAGAATTAAAAAAGGGGGGAGGGGTAACAGTGACAGTACAGAAGTCACTGGATCACAGCCACGCTGAATATCATTTCTAAAGTCCCAATTCAGGACTCTGCCTCATCCCAGTCTTATTCAGGGCTGAGAATGACTCAGAAGTACATAAGGCCAGCTTTGCAAGTATGTGACTTATGAAAAGCAGAGAAGGCCTGGGGCCCAAACCAATACTAGGCAACGCCCAGGGATGGACAAAAATTCTTCCATTCAGTTCAAAATTTCACTGCAAAAAATACAAGAGGGGAAAAAAAGATCAGTGAGCAAAATTCATGGAGGTAGACTTTGATGGGATGTTAGAAATGTGATATATGACTGTATGGCTTCAAGAGGCAATGAGCTTCTCACTCAGGTGATAGTCAAGAATAAGTGAGTAATTTCCTCTGAGAGAGGTCCTGTGAATGGGAGGGCAGCTTACAAAGCTGCGAACACACTGCGCCCACTCTGAGTAGTCCCGGCTAACCCACCCACTCATAGCCCAGTCAATACTCAGAGCATGCCTGCTGACCACAATTAGACTAAGACATGATCCATAATTGTAAGGATGAGTGGAGGGAATCCAGACAGGCTTCCTGGAGGAGATAAGGACTCTCACACCCCTGAGAGCTTCCCCTCTGAGCTCACTCATGCACAACCACCCAGCTCTCCACCAAAGAATACCACATTGAGCTGAAGTTCCAGGCTAAGGACACCTCCACTGTCCAGCACTGGTAATAGCCTCAGGGCAAACACAGCTGGGCGCTCAGGAGGAAGTGCCACGCTGGGACCAAAGAAGATGTAGAAGTGGACGGAGAAGGTGTCCAGCTCGTTGCGCAAAGTCGGGCGCACTGGCCAGCAGTGCTCAGGTGGGGATGTGGCCCCAGCTGCCTCCACAGAGGTCCCCAAGGATGGTGGCTCTGGGGGCAGTGGCTGGTTGCCCAGTGACTGGGGCATGTTCATGGCAGCTCCAGGGACGAGAGCACGGGACAGACTGGGCTGTGGGCACTCTGTAAAGAAAGGAAATCAGAGATGAGACCTATTGCCCTCATATCCCTGCAACCCCACCAGAAAACAGAAGTGAGTGAGCTAGCACTTAGCAAAAAGTAGAAAGGGGTGAAAACAAGAATGTATCCAGCTCAGAGCAGGGTATCAGGGTGACAGGACAGGGCCCAGGGGTTTCCCAGTGATCACAGCCAACAGAATATCACACTGGAGGGATTCAAGGTCATCTGCCCCTCCCCAAGGGCAGTGAAAACACTTAAACTAAGTGTTTTAACTGTCAACTGTGTAAACTAGCTGTCTAAGATAACTAAGCATCACAGACTTTGGAAAAGACAATGTCACAGAGGTCGTGGCTACCTCTGCCTAACTCAGGAAACTGAAAGAGATATTAAATCAAGGAAGCTCATGAACTATATTTGTCCCAAGCCAATGCAAAACACGATCTGAAGGCTTTCCTATGACTCTGAGCTCCAAGTAGGGCAGAGGACTTCAGGAAAGGAGTGGGATAGGAGAAACCAGAGATATGGCAAATAAGCAGCAAACACAGCCACCTAGGTCACTTCTCAGGTGCACAGGCGGGATGGCTGAGCCAGATGTGAGGGTTCTGACCTTCTAAATGCACACACAGCTGGAAACGGATGGTCCTGCCAGGGCCCCTGGATGGTGTCTCCACTCGCACGTAGACCCAGTGCCCCCAAGGAGGCAGGGCCAGCTCCAGCTGGCATACTGAGGCACTTCCACACACCACAGAGCTTGAGTTGTGCAGGGGTGGGGCCTTGGGTCGTAGGCGCAGTGTCAAGGGGCAGACAGACAAACCCCGGCCTTCTATACACAGCAGCTGTGCTGAAATCCTGTAAGTGAAGCTGGGCACAAAGACTCTGGACAGAGGAAAGGTTAGGGGCAAGAAAGGACAGACAGAAGTAAGAGGGAGGAACATCAGGAGGAATGAAACGCAAAGAAGAAAGGGGTAGGAGGGGAAAGGACACAGGGAACAGGTGGCCCTTTCAAGTCTTCCCCTCTGTGCTAGGAGACAAGAGGCAGAGATCCAACCTACCCTAGAGGCTCTAGGTCCCCCTCAGTCCAGCTTGCTAGACTGAAAACAAGACCAGGTCAAAAGAGAGCCCTGACACCTGTTTGAGGCCAGGGAAGGGAGAGGGAAGGACCAGGTTGGGAGTGAGGGAGCAGGTATTTGACTTACTTGTATAGAGCTGAACGGTTGTGGGGAGAGAGGGTTTGTTCTGAGGGACGACCAGGAACCAGCACAGCTACATCCAGCAAACGCCGGACAATCAGCTGCGGCTGAAGGAGGTATTGACACTCATCCTGGAGACCCTGAGACAAAAGTAGGGGTGACAGGTGGGGGGGGTGGACAGCAGGGTGCTACAAAACCAAGGCTACCAGAATCTGCTAAATGAGCTAGGGAGAAACTTCTGTTCCCAAGACTCTGACTAGAGTCTCTTTAACCTTTGGGTCCTCCTGCCAGAGAACTCACTTCTAGTCATCTCTGTCCTACCTGGGTCTGCAAGATTTGCTGTGCTCTCAGCACTGATTGAAGTTTTGGGAATCAGGCCACACTTACCACTTTTCCCAACCCAGCCCTCCTCCTGAGCATTCCCAACCAGCCTACATCACTATAATTTCAAATCAGGCCCTCGCCAAAACAGAACACTGTCTTCTGGGGGAGTTAGAAAGGTCCTCCAATGCCTCCAGCCCAACTCCTCTCTCTCACACGCAGACTATCACCCATCAGGATCTTGAATTGCCTTCATGCCCCACTTTGCCCCCTTTCACACACTTGTCCTGCCTTTGCTTCAGTATGTCTGTGACAGCCACTCATCACCTCCCAGACTACAAGCAAACTGAGAATAGAAATCTTGTCTTATTTCATTTTTGCTCCTCCAGATACAGGGCTTAACACAGTGTACAAAACTCATAAAGAATGTTTACTGAATGAAGCAGCCCAGGCAGGGACATCTCTGACCTTTATGAAACCAGCCTTCCAATGCTCTGTACTGGGCACTCACTGATACACCTGTTCTCTCAGCTTCATACTGTTTCTTCTGACACTGGAGGACAACCACGATATTATCCCAGACTTCTCTTATCCTGCCCAGATTTAGTAGCCCCTTCTTCTCTACTACACTAACACCACCCCAAGTCTACAGGTCCTCATCACTCCTCACTGGGCAAGGTCTCATTTGTTAAAGTTCCTCTTCTACAGCATCTGTAGCTATATAAACCTACAAACCTAACAGCTAAGGAACAGAAGGTCTCCCTAATTAGGTTTCTCCAGCCATGGCCTTTTACTGATCCAATAAACTAGAGGCTATGACTTATGTGGTTATTCCAACCAATACCAACCTCCAAGCCTTGTTCTGGGACAAAAGCCCTAGGCCCGGAGATATACGTCATGGAACAAGCCAACCTAGGCACTGACTACCAGCAAAGCTCTATACAGCTGGAAAAAGGCTTTGGTAGATGCCAAGACAGAAGCTCCAATTACCCTCTGCCTGAACTCCTTCTGTGCCTTTACACCACTGCATCCCTAGGGCCTAGCACACCATCTGACACACACTAGGTGCTGAAAAAATAGCCATTGAGTTAAAAAAAAAAATGGTGTCAAACAAAGAGCTCCCTCAGACAGCTCCCAGATCAACCAAGTTACTCAGAAACTTCCATCTCTGCTATCCAAAGCAAATGTCTCTCTGATCTATAGTAGTAAACCCTAACATCAGAAATACTCCCACAAGGATCAGAAATACTCTCACAGGCATTTCAGTGATTGCACCTTCTATGGCAGAAATCACCACAATAATCATGCAGCGAATGAGTCTCAAGGTAAAGGAGTATGCTCAAGAGGTGACCCATTCTCTTGTTAGACAGATTAGAACAAACACCGGTCCACATTTTGCTTGCAGTTGGCTTCAGTAAAAGATGAGAAGATGCAACCTCTTCAGTTAAGATGTGTTCCTTCCTTCAACTATATAACATGCCCATCCAGCTCTCTCCCTCAACATCTAGTGGAAACCAGAGAAGATACAGGAGTGCAGTGACCTCTTCCTAAGGTAGGACAGAAAAAGGGCACAAGAAGCGAGGTTCTCAAGAGCTGCCAAGGCAAGAAGCCATGTAAGAGTGCAAACTGCGTCAGCAGGCCAAGCCAGCAGCAACAGCCATAGAAGGAACCGGGCCAAAACAAGGAAGCCCAAGAAACCAGACAGCCAAAGTTGAGAAATGGATGAGCAACAGACTGAAAGAACCTTGTGAGGAAGGCAAGGTATATGACTCCTAAGAATCCACTCATTTGTGTGGGCTAGTTCTTTTTTTTTTTTTTTAACAGGGTCTCACTCTGTATTCCAGGCTAGTCCTGAACTCACTATGTGGCACAAGTTGGCCTAGAACTCATGGTAATTCTACCTCGACATACCGAGTGCTAGGGTTACAGGCACATGCCACTATGCCCAGCTTGGGGAATCAAACCTGAGCCTCATGCTTCATAAGCAAGCATTCTAGTCACTGAGCTATGCTCCCAGCCCCTGGGTTTCTTTAAAAGACTAAAGATGCCCAAAGAAATTTGGCCTTTTCTGTGGAAAAAGCCAAGTACCCAGCCCAGCTCCCTTGCCACAGTCAGTCTGTACCAATCAGCATGAAAATAAATGCAGGCTAGAGAGACTGCAAGAGTTACGAGTAGAAGTTAAGGAGACACTCTGAAGTCTACTGTGATGGTCCAGCAGAAAGCCAGAGGAGAGTGTGATACAAAAGATGAATGGAGAAAAGCAGCTGCATTCAGGGAATGCAATGGAGTAGAGTAACAAGACTTTATGCTTGTGAGCTGGCTGAGGGAAAACAAAGAGGAAATGGAGTCAACAACGACACCAAATTTGGGACCTAAGCAACTGGTGGACAACAGTGCCAAGCATCAGGTCACTGTAAGCATACATCAAGCAGAAGAGAATCCAGGAAGGGAGACAGAGAAAGAACGGGAAGACAACCAGGACCGAGTTGTAAAGTCACAAAGGCCAAGAAGAGAGCATGGCTCAAGGAGGAGAAAGTAATTTAAGAAATTAATAGCTAGTTCCTAGGTAACTCTGGGAAGAGGAATTGGGAGCTCGAAGAAGGAAAGAATAAGACTTACTTTTCACTGTATGCCTTTTGTACCTTTTGAATGCTGAGCCAGGTGCATATGTTACCTATTTGAAATATAAACAAATAACTTAGGAGGAGGAGGAAAAGCAGAAGAGACACTGTTAGCAGATTTTAATTTCAGTTCTTATTGAATTCAAGTTGGTGGGTTGAGAAGAAGCCGTTCTTCTGTACAATCTGATTCTTCACTTTCCTTCTACTTGTTTTTCATTATTTTACCTGCCTTTTTTACTTTCAAATCTTAGACCTGGAAAGAAGCAGCTCTGGAGGAAAACCTGAGCCCAGCCATTTAGTAGACTTTCTCTCTGTAAGCCAACTAGGTGCCACCTTGTACCCACAAACTAAAAGCTGCTAAGGGCAGGCTGGCAACTGGATACCTTAGAAACACATGTTCCAAGATAGAAAGGTAAGGAGATGGAGGGGGAGGAAGCACAGAGGAATAAGACAGACATGGTTGATAGAAAGAAGGGGACAAGCAAAGGAGGAGAAATGAGGTTACTTTGGGATACTAGAAGTCTGAGAAGGTGTCAGGCTCTGTGTAGGGTGCTAGAAATGTGTAGTGAATAACACACACAGGGTCTAACAGAGACTGGACTGGAGTTTAGGAGAGTGGTCTGGACCAGATAACTAATTTTCCTCTTACATACTTTAGAGATGCCCTATGACCCTCAGAATATTGTTAAAACTTTTAGGCCATTCAAGACTTGGCTTCTACTCACCCCATCACCACCTCCCTCAGATGCACCCCAACTTGCAGCTCACACTAATCTACTCCAAATTCTCCCTTCTGAGCTATGATTCCCTCCTGCTCTCACCACCTGGAATTCCTTTTCCCATCTTCTCATCTTCAGGTCTTAATTCCTAATAGTTTCTGAATTCCACCTACACCACACTAACAACCTGAGTTATTAACACTCCTTTTTCCTCTTAAGCACTTTTTGTATCTTACCAGTATATATTCTATTTACCTCAGTGTTCTCAGCTTCCAATCCAAGGCCTAGAATAAAACAGGTGCTAAAAATCTAAAGGGTAAAAGGACATCTGAGCTCATCCCAAAGTTGAGGAGGGCCCTACAAATAGCCACTCTTCTTCTTGCTGGCACTCCTCAGGCCCCATCAAAGGCTATTCTGAAATTATATAATTTCCTGTGTTTTCCAAGCCTCACAGGATGTCGGAACAACCATGGTTAAAAACAAAAGATACAATTTGAAAAAGAGAGAAATGCTCTGGACAATGAACATACAGCTTTGCATATGGGAAACTGACCAGGGTCTAGAAAGTTTAAGAATCTGAGAGGCCCCTATAAGTTTCCAGAAGATAATCAGCTTCCTAGACGGACACACACGATCCTTGCCCCATCAACTTTTAGAACAAGCCTCGCAGAAAAGATGGATCTTCATAGTATCTAGACTGACTGCCACCCAGGGACAAACAAAACTGCCTCTTCTCCCTTGTCTCACCCTCCGGAGCTCCTCATGTGAGAGGTCCAGCTGCAGTATCAAGTCTCCCACATGCCCCTTGCTATATCTAGGTGTAAAGGGCATATCAAGCTTGATTCATCTCTTCCTGACCAGTCCCCTTTGGTTTGGCACCTGAATCAGGCTTTAGGTTCTGATCAGGCTTTCTCTGCACTATAACCTCTGATACCTCATTTCCCATTCTGGCAGTTATAAATAACCTTGACCACTCCCAACCAGGATTTAACTCTCATAATCCCAGGCTAGTACTTGGCGCCCAGGTTCCTCCTGCTTACCTACAAAAGTTGCAGACAATGAAAGCAGGGCTAGAGTGTTCTTCCTGCCACTTCTGTCAAAGTGAGTTAAGGATCAAAGTTGGGATCAGAGCAGGCTCTGAGATTTGGTCAAAGACCTATGAAGACATTCCTCCTAGTAGAAGAACTCTTTATTCTAATACAGGTAAGGTCTATCTAGAGCCCAACCTTTTTCAGGTAAACTCCCAGCATGATCTTATCCACAGGGCTCCAAGACCCTCTTGTACACTGCTCTTAGGAAAAACAGGCCCATCACTGAGTCCTCAGAGGCTATCTCTGGCCCAGTTCACATTCCTGAAAAGAGCAGAGCCAACATATCGTGCAAATCTCAGTTCACTCAAAGGCATGACTAGTACTTTCTCTTGACCACAGGCTCCTGCAGCAAGGGGAGAAGTGAATCTGACAAAGTCAGAGTCTCTGCCCTCAAGAATCTCAGCCTGAAGGGATATAACCAAAAAACAGCTCAGCTGGGAATTTCTGCCCCTCTCAATTGTGAATGACCAATCCCACTAGCTTTCTTGTTCTATAATGTCTGATTTCTTAAATCCAAGGCTCATGTTTGGTCCTTCATTATTACTACTGGCCCCAAACACATGGCTACCTGACTGACAATGGTCAGTTATCATACCCTCCTTCTCCTCTGATGAACAGGAACTTTAAAAAAAAAAAAAAACTATAAATCCCCTCACTAAAAGGAAGAAGTCTAGCTTGTCTAATGTACAAGAGTAGCAAGAAAACATGACTTTTCCTTCCCCTCCAAACCAGAGTAGCATCCTGACCTTTGAACTTTAACCTCTGCTTTGTGAAATTAGTGCTGATATTTAGAGGAAAGGGAGGCAACAGTCAGGCTAAGCACCGACTACCCAAACTCTCCTTTTACAAGAAAGGGCTCCTGCATAGGGTGAGGGGAGCTGTCTGAAACTATGACAGAGAAGGAATGGAAGAGAAACTGGGCTATGGTCTGAGACAAGAGTTCAGAGTAATCACCAATAAAATGTAGGGCAAGACCAGTACAGGATTTCTGCAGCAGATATTATCTGTCCTGGTTGGCTTTTAATAACCCTGATGAACTCTAGTGCCTCCCAATAAGAAGGGATACTTCTCCCCAGTGCCAAAATCTCAGACTTTTCCCTTCAACTTACCTGCAACTACTATGTCCTCCTAAAGCTCCACAGTTGCCTCCTGCAAACCACCCACTAGGTAATCTGCCAGTCTCTAGCCATGTCCCACACCAGCCACCCTGTGCCCTCCCTGTCACAAGGCTGATGTGCCAGATAGCCTGTGGGGGGAATTTAGCAGAGACAGAGGCAGCTCTGACCCCTACTACCCTGGGCAGCATCAACCCACCTTGACAGAGATGTGGCCATGGGCCTGGGGAAGGTGGGCCGCCAAGAACCAGTCCCCAGGCAAGGGGCTGCTGACGTTAAAGATGCCTGAGGTACGGTTAGGCAGTGTCCAGCTGAGGGTCAGTGAGAAAACCCCAGGCACAGCTGTGTCCCCTGGGAAGTGTGTGTGCAGGGGATTGATGACAGGGGGTGCCCCGGACCGGAAATACCTAGGGGACCAGAATTAGGAGAGGAAGAAGGCAGGTAATAGGGTGGGAAGCGGGAAATGGGGAAAAGAAAGAAGAACTGTCATGCATCACCAGTAAAACAAGTGGATTCCCTTTACTGACAGATACAACAAAGTGATTCCAGGTCAGGGATGAGGTGATAATGAGCAACACGTTAACTCAGGCACTCCAACTGTATACAATAATGACCAGAAAGTGTTCAGGTGACAGAGGTCATGACATTCTTTTAGTCACATTTCAATCTGGATAGGGTCAAGGTAGGGGTAGGCAGTCAATTTAGATACTCATAAGGTTACAACTTAACATAGAAAGTGACATGGGGTTGGAAGTGGGAATTAAGGAGTAACTTAAACACTCACACAGTCACACTTTGGTCTGGACAGTGGTCTCCAAAGGTTCCCCCCTGCTCCTTGAAGATGATGAGGTTCCAAACAGCCAGGAATGTGTCCTCTGGAACATGAAAATGGAAGAGCTCGGTGCTGGCAAAGGAGCGGAAAGGACTCAGCTTTCGGGGTGAGCTGGTGGAGTAATCAGTCAGGAAAAGGCCTCCTGGGAATCAGGAGAAAGAGAAAGGAGCAGGGCAAGACAGAGGGCATTTCCATTAGGCAACTGGCATGCCGGTCTCCTTCACCAATAGTACCAACTCCACAAATACTCTCTTCTCAGCCAGGAACTGAGTTGCCTGCTGTCCTAGCCAGCATCTGATTTAGTTCTTTGAAAACAAAACACAAAGCCAGGCCCATTGGTGCAGGTCTGTCACCCTAGCACTCTAGAAGGCAGGAGGATTACAAGTTCAAGCCAAGGGTGGCAACTTAGCAAGACTCTGTCTCAAAATAAAAAATAGCCTAACCTCCATAATGAGTTAGGGACCAGCCTGGACTACTGAGCAAGACCCTGTCTCTAAATAAATAAGTAAATAAATAAATAAATAAAAGGACTGGGGGTGTAGCTCAGTACAAAAACCCTGCATTCGATCCTGCAAACCACAACAAAGAAATTCTTCATTCTACCAATAAAGAAACCAAGGCTCAAAACTCAGCCAAACAGAGCTTTCAAAACCAGGCACTTTATATAACCTCACAGCTGATCCCTCATTTAGGAGGCATGTTCTCTTACCAAGCCTAACAGAGGTTTGGAAGAAGTGTATGCTTGTGTGTGTGTGTGCATGTGTGTGCATGCGTGTGGGGGGGGGTGGTTGTGGGTTGGCACAGGCTCTTAAGCCACTGGGCAGGCTAGAACTCCACCTGTGGGGCTTGGGAGTCAGCACGGAACTGTGTAATTTCCTTGTTTACTTTCTGCCCTTTTCTGTTCCCCAGTGGTTAGGAACCGTGAAAACCTTCAGAAGCCTCACAAGAGCTGTCTGTGTACTGGATGAGAGGAGAGAGGAGGAGAAGTTACGGTAAGGCTGCAAGGGGCCTGCTTGGGTGGCAGAGGCAGGAACAGGAGCAGGCAAGCCACTATAAGAGTCCTCAGCAAAGAAAAGTCATCAGAACGTCTAGTCAGAATGAGCATTCAGGCACATTTCCCCTGAGGGAGACCCAGTGAGGCAGTCACTTGCGACCCAGTGGAATTGAGAATGTTTGGAGCAGGCCAGGATGGAGGTGGGAAAAAGCAAGAAAGCCACTCAGCACTAGCCTGGCAAACACATGGGAACTAGGACTGCTATAGTTAGAGTAACCTTGTACTAGCTGGATAGAAAGAGGGCCCCGAGGCTGGAAGCATGGCTCAGTGGTTAAAGCTCTTGCCTAGCAAGCACAAGGCCCTAGGTTTGATTCCCCAGTAACCACATAAGCCAAAAAAGAGGGCCCCAAAAGGGTAGCAATGCCCCCGAAGTAAAGCTATGAGAACTGCTTGGAGACCTCAAACAAGCCTCCAGAGAAGTCCAAGAGTACAGCTTTAGGCAGGGGAGAAGGTTAAAAAACTGAGCATCTTTAGGACAGAGTAAGGACCCGTTGAAAGGAGACTCTGGAAAGGAGTTTTCAGCGAAGCAAGAAAAATCCACAGGGCTTACCTAGTAGTCTGATGATCTCTGTCTGAGGATGGGAGACAACCCAAAACTTAGTTGTTTGTAATAACAGAGAAATGTCTCGAAAACGACAGCTGCTGAATGTGGGAAGAGTGGCTAAGGGTGGCCCACTAAACTGAGGTGACTTCAAGAGTTATACTTCAAAGAGATGTCTATACAGATTGAGACCACTAGCCCTATTCTGTCCTGTGCTTATTCTCAAAGGTCACAAATAAACCCAAGGACTAGTCTTTCCAGTTCTGACTGTATGATTGGTCTCAACTATCAGAAAAGATTACCAGCCATCTTGCAAACTGAGCACAGCCAAGAAACCCAGAGACTTAGTGCAGCACTCACATGGCAATGAAAATGCAGGGGCAACAGAACCATCCATTGAGACAGGTTTTCTAGGAACTCTGGCTGTGACATCTGGGAGGCAGACGGTCAATAATGGAAGAGCAAGGATACCACTGTCACAAGA
This sequence comes from Ctenodactylus gundi, assembly GCA_004027205.1. Lineage (NCBI taxonomy): Eukaryota > Metazoa > Chordata > Mammalia > Rodentia > Ctenodactylidae > Ctenodactylus > Ctenodactylus gundi. The sequence goes on from PVKB01004538.1 coordinate 72,863, forward strand.
AATAAGAGCTCCAGAGCACCCTCTGCTGGCCATAAAGAAGGGCTGCACTATCTCAAAGCAGGTACCAAGGTTGAGTCCTCTTGGCTGTCATGCCTCCTAAGAGACATATGACCAGTACCTCAGCACAGATCCTCAGAGAAGTAGTGTAGATAGTAGCTAATGACCTTTGGAAGACATGGATAAACAAGCACAAGATCATTTTGATTCAAAGCACCATGACGTGGCTTAGAAAACTGGGTAACTAGTTAGGCTATCCTCTAGTTAGGCTCTCACATGGGTCACAGAACAGTACAGTGGGGGAAAAGAATGAGCATCATTTGAGAATACTGGGAAGAACCTACAAGAAGTTCTGGAGGCAGATACTTGAGGAAGGGGCCACAGTTCCATTTACGCCAAGCTTTTAACTGGGGTTTAAATAGGGCCTACCAGAGCAATGTCTCAGAAGAACATGAGCAATGCACTAGTCAAGCTCAAATGAACCTGTTCTGGAGCCAAGTGTTCAGTACCACCATACAACCACACAAACCACACACACACACACACACACACAGAGAGAGAGAGACAGAGAGAGAGAGAGAGAGAGTCTGAAGCTAGCCTTTTTCTTGATGGCATTAGGTAGAATAAAAGGTCATTTCTTGGAACAGCAAGTCATCCCTGGGTTATTAACTAGTTAGCTAAGCCCAGTGAAAAGACTTAAATATCAAGGGTAAGACCAAGAGACCCAGGAAGTAACTTCTATTCCTGAAATAAGATTAAGGCCAACTATATGCATCTGTGCAACCCTACACTACGACAGTCCTTCAATTCTGCCATCCACTCCTCAGGTAAAACCCATCACCACCACTAGGTCACAGAGCACTTCTGTGTGCTAGGCTACAGTTGCCAAGGTATTGATTATCAGTAACAATAAGGGTAGTTAGGCTATTAAGGTGCTCTTTTCAAACTTCATTATAATTCTCCCCAAAGCACCAAATCTTTCTCTGGGCATTGTTGTTTTTATCCATTACTTTCAAATCTAGTGAAAGGAGATTCTGGAAAGGAGCTATCAGCCATCTGAGTCATCCCAGTCTTTGCTCAACTCTGAATCAAGAATTAACATTATGAATTCCCATCAACAAAACTAAAATCCTGACTGACCACTACCTCTGCTGAGTGCCCAATGTGTCAGCAGCAGTAACCAGCACTGAGCCTCTCCTTCCCCATAGTTCTTTTCTACTATTAGCAAGATACAGATGAATGACTTCTGTGTTGTGGGACAGGCACCTAACACTGCCTTCAATCTAGGAATTATCCACTTCCAAATGTAAGGCATAAGGAGCAGGCAGAAGTGAAGAGGAATGTACACGGGCCACATGTCCTCGCCCTCACAAAATAACAAAGGCACTCATCAGCTCACATGCTCCCCCCACAACATACACATGCCTACACTTAACCAACACACAAGCAACTCATACACTGCACTGCTCAGCACTCCCACACGTTCCACAGGTACACACACAGGCACCTAAGTGCCCAGACATCTCAGCAAGCACTGTGACCTTTGACATACACGAATCTCCCCAAGTTTTTATACACTGAACCCAAGGTATTCAGTGAAACCCACCCCCGCCCCCAGCTGCCAGAAGACTCCCTTGGTGAATCTCCAACCTATCTGGGGTGCTGCCCAAGAGAAGTGGCAGGGGGCTGAGGCATGAAGACCACAGTCATTGCATGACACATACCCCAGGCAAGACCATGTTCTTTCCCCTCATTCTACCCACTAAGGAAGTGCACTTCTCCCTCACCTAACCTCGTAACTTTCTGACTGGATGGCAGCCATGGGTCTAACACCCAGCAATGAAAGAAAGGTTTGCAAATAAAGTTTTCTTTTGGGTAACTATGGGAGAAAAGAAGCTGTGCTTTGGGTCTTTCCCCACTTGGGTCTGATTTTTTATTGAGTGTATAACAGGGAGCAGGGGAGCACTAGTCTGAGATACAAGTCAGGAAGCCATTTTTCTAGCCTCATCACTGCCACTTATAAGTGGCATGACCTTTAACTGTTCCCTCACTTAGCCTCAGTTTCCTCATCTGTAAATTAGCCTCTGAGTTGTAACCGTGGTCTAAAAATATAACGAATTATTTGTAGGCAAAGCAAGCTTGTTTGGAAAAGAAATATCTTAGTATAATAAGAAAACTCCTTATAATAGCAAATGATCGGTGTCATCTGTTTGATGAATGTTTCCACCAAAGCTGTTTTCTTAACCTTGTTTGAATGAATGTTGAATACCTGAAAGATTTAAGCGATATCTTCTCAGATCAAACTAGCACCTTTTTAATGTGAGACTGTTTTCCCCCATTTAACTTCAATGATCTGTGGGGCAAAGCCCTCCACACTTCCCTGGAGTCGGGTGGGGTACAGGATGAACATCAGGAACGAAAACCCTTAAGACTCTGTCCTGGGGACCAGAGGCCACCTGCTGAGCCGCAAACCTGGTACCTCCACTCTTCCAACGCGGGCAGTTCCGCTGCCGCCAAAGACCTCTCTCCACCCTGTTTCTCAGTCTCTTCCCCAGGGCGGGGATCTAGCTCCCGAGGTCCCACCTCCCGACGGCTCCAGCCCACCCTCCCTTCCAGAACCCCTTCCGAGCCTCGATCTGCTGTGCTGCGCACTCACCAGCCCCTGGGCCGAGGACGGAGAACAGCAACAGCAGCAATAGGACTGGCGGCAGCTGGAGCCCAGACCTGAGTCGAGGCTGGGAGAGGGGCAGAGTATGAGAGAGGCGGGGGGCCAGCCGGAGAGACTCGGGTAGACACAAAGATGAGGGCAAGGGGCGAGGTGATGGCCCGGGCCAGACCGAGTCCTGGGGCTGGAACGAGGGCAGAGGGTGCGAAGGGAGAAGCTGTGACGTGGACAGGAGCAGGGGACGGAGTTGGGCCGGGGGCTTAAGCAAACGCCGGAAGTGGGGTGAACACCGAGGCTGAGCTAGGATCTGCGACGCGGGGTCAAAGAGGGGCCGAGGCGAGGAGCGGGGACAGGACAGGCGCAGGGACCGGGGCCGGAGCAGGAAGGGAGGCCGGGACCGGGGCCTCGGCCTTCGCGGGGACCCAGGCCGGGGCCGGGACAGAGCCGGGAAGCGGGGTGAGGGCGGGGCCGGAGGCCCAGGCTGCGGCCGGGATAGGACCAGGGAACGGGGCAAGGGCCGGGCCATGGCCCGGGCGGGGGCGGGGCCGGGCAGGCCCCGCGGGGCGCTCGCAGAGCTGACCCGCAGCTCCGCTCCCCACCCCTAGGGGTGGCCGCCGGTGTCCTCGCGGGCCCGGGGCAAGGGTCCGGGACCTGGGAAAGAGTTCAGGCCTGGGCGACTCCGGGCTGCGCCGAACCGGCGCGGACAGGGCCCGGCGGCGGCGGCGGCCCGAACTGACGTCAGCATGACGCTCCGCCTCTCCTCCAGTGCCATTGGTCCCTCTTAGTAAAGCCCGCCCCCTGTCTTGTTCTATTGGCTTAGAACTTAGTCCTGCGGGGCTTCGAGGGCAGACTCCGCCCCGGCCCTCGCGACCTGAGACCCTGCCTTTGCCATCCCCACCACAGAGCCCCTGACACCTCGGGACCTCGCGCTCCTCACCGAATGCTCCACGGAGCGACGAAACCTCCAGAGGTTACCCGCAAACCCAGGCTCCCCATGGACGTGCCACAACATCCGCACATCCCGCTCAGAGACTCCCTCAAAACCCCCCAGCTGGGTCCAAGGCAAACCTCCCCTACGCGGGAAGTGACCTGGCTGCTGCTGCCATGGAGACTGCTCGGTGCTGCGGTTGCGCTGGTGACCGAACTCTCCCTTGCCCGAGGTTCTAGAGGCTCCAGTCAAGCACCTTTTTCATGGCTCTGGATTCCTCTTATCCCCTTCTTACCGCCCTTCCCCTGCTTAAGCCAGAGAGCCCTTTGCGGAGGTCTGCAGATGCCCAAGTCCCCTCACACAGTGAGGTTCAAGCAAGCCCTTTCATTTCGCAGCACCTGCTGCCTGGCTCATCTTCGGCTGACAGCATTCCCTCCCTCGGGAGCAACACTTCCCGCCTCCAACCTGCGGCCAGATCTTGACCTAAGAGCTTGCAACCAAGCCAAAGCCCAGAGGTATGTAGTTTCTCCAACGGTCTTCCCCCTTCAAACCTTCAACCTATTCCTCTTCCTAATACCTCTGTGTCCCCCGGTAGCTAGTTTAATCCGGACACTACCCCTGACCGCATTCTCCCCTCCCTTTCTCTTTCCCTTCTTCCATTCTCTGGTTCTCTAAGTTCAGGTTCCTTTCCCTGTAGTAGATTCGGGTCATTTTCTGCCCCGTCATTCTCCCATCCTTTGCTCCTACTTCCTTTCTGAAACTTCCCCTTTCGAAAGGCTCTAATAAGTTTAAGAAGTGATATATCTACGAATGCTCTGGTAATGGTGCAGTGATGATAGACTTTGAAGATAAAGGCCAAGAAATTTGGACTTAATTCAATCGGCTAAGCCATTCAATGTTTTGAAGCAAGGGAAAGCTGAGTTGGTTTGCATTTTTGAAAAGATCTTGATTGGGTCAGAAAGGAAGACTCTCTCTTTTGGGCATCTTTCCAGGATAAATTAGGCACACTCCCTCCACAGCATGTGGATCTTACCAAAGCACATCATCTCATTTGTATTATCATTGCTAGTTAATTTGTCTCTTTTCAAAATCTACTGAATCCAGTGCCTGAGTAACAGTATTAAGATCGGGTTCTTTGTAGAAATGTAAGTGTTATATATGAACAAAAGGGAGTGAATAGATTAATATGCTGGGAATGGTAATGGAGGAGTAAAGTTATTACATTCTCCAGGCAGAATATAATGAGAACCTGAACAAAACTGAAGGGAAAGAGGAGAGAATTCCTTTCAAAAATACTTAGCAGGAAAAAAAAAGAAAAAGAAAAAAAGGGGGAGCTGGTGGAATGGCACAGCAGTTAAAGCTCTTACCTTGCAAGCGCAGGACCCTGAGTTCAATTACCTAGCACCACATAAGCTGGGCATGATGGCACACACCTGTAATCCTAGTACCCAGGAGGCTGAGAGGCTAGCCTGGGGGTACATAGTGAGTTCAGGAGCAGCCTGGGCTACAGAGCAAGACCCTGTCTCAAAAAAGAGAAGAATATTTAGCAGAAAGGAAATACCGTTTTTGGTACCTATTTAAAAATAGTTGTCTATGGGGAGGAGGGAGGGAGGGGAGGGTATGAGAAGGGACAGAAAGAGAGCAGGAAAGCCCTTGTCACCTTGACAAGATACATATGTGCACAAAATGCTCAACTCCATTGTAAATGTTAAATTTTGCACGTATACATATCAATAAAATGGGGAAAAAATAAAAATAAAATAAATAAAAATAGTTGTCTACAAAAAAGAAGGCCATAATAATTCCCACGGTTCAGTATTGATGTCTGTGGGACATTCAGTTAGAAATGCCCAGCAGGAAGTTGGGCATGTGTATGAAGAAGTAGAATTAGAAGTCATCAGAATACAAATAAAAATAGTAGTAGTAGTACCCTTGAACACCAGTGATATCAAGGGAGACTGTGTGTGGTCTCTAGACAAAACCAGACTGCAGGCAGACCTGTCTTATGCATCATGGCATTCTCCCATACCCTTGGGAGCCAGCTCCAACTCTGGCTTGGTATTCTCAGTCTCTAGCATGCCATAGCTTGACCACCAGGATGCCCAGGACTCTGCGCTTGGACTGGCCAAGTCCTCCTGGGCATGATCCTGGGCTACCATCTACTGATGAGATTCTAATTACTTAAGCTCTTTTATCGTTAAGCTCCCCAACAGCCCAAAGCAGCATGCCACACAAGGTCTGCACCCATGAGTGAGCATCCTGGCATCATATCCTGAGACATAGAATTCTTTTTCCTCTCTTGTGACTTGGTTGTTCTAAGAACCTTATTCTAATTTCATAACCCTGTGATTCCTGGGCTCTGCTCTAACTTGGAGACCTTCCAATCCCAACCTAATGAAGGCTATATGCTATTCTACCACTAGATGGAAGTAAGCAAGGTCACAGAAGAGCCGTACATCACTATCACCACAGAGGATGCAAAGGAGCACTCTTCATCAGTGGACATCTCTGCTGAAGACTTACACAAGCTATCTATCTCCGAAACCTGCATGGATCCTTCTGTCTCCAATACGCCTTTAGAACACCATCCCTCTGAATCCTTTCCTGAGCCATCTACTCCCCAGACTTATTTAGAGATCCAGGTCTCTAAGAGCCTTTTGGAACCTTCTACCCCTGCAACCTCATACCTCTAACCTCTCTTTGGTGCCACCCACTTCCCACAACCCTTTAAACCCCATATTTCTGTAAGACTTTGGAAGGTTTCTATCCCTGTGATCTCTTTTGAGGAATCCCTTGCTGAAATTCTTTTGGAGGCCCCTCCTCAGACTGACATCTCTAAAGTCCCAGAGAAACAACCTACTTTTCATCCCTCATCAGTAACTGATACTTCTGTGTCTTCCTCTTCCTCTAACATTCTGACAGAAGATCTCTTCTCTAAGTCTTATTTTAGGAAGGCCCCACAAACAAGAAGGTCAGCTGAGGTCCCTGAATTTGATCAACTTCCAGAGCACTCCCTTTCAGGCCTCTCCGCCCAGGTCCTCAAGGACACATCTACAAAGCACAAGGAAGAAGCAGGAGAGGATGAGAAAGTAGTGGATACCATTAACATCACCACTCACACATCTCAGCCTGGACACCAGCTTGGCAAGAAGAAGAAGAAAGGAATTATCCGTAATTGCTCTTGCCCTTTCCTGTGTCCTCATCACTGTCCACTGTCCTTGGCCCAGAAGGAGGAAACTGGGTTACTATTAGACAAGTCTCTTTCTCTTAGTTTTCTTATAGGCCTCTTCACATCCTCCTAGTTATCATCCCTTCCCTTCTCAGGTTACATACGCCACCCAGTGGTTCCTGCTAAACAGGCAGAGCTGATGAAAGTGGCTAAGGCAATCCACAGAGAGCAGTTTGATGCTCAAATGAATCATCTTTTCCAATGGGAGACGGATGCAACCCTGAATGCCCTCCAGACAGGTGAGCCCAGATGGCATTTCAGAGGCCTACAACAGGCCAATAGATATCTTCCAATCCCAGCAGGATCTGGGAATCTGTCCGTTCAAAGAATAGTTGCCCCTGTGGAAACAGCCCTGTCATCTACCTAGAATCTGGAAGGAGAGTAGGTAGGCAGGCCAAGAAATACCAGTATGGGTCTGACAAAAAATGGGGATATTCATATAAAGCCCCAGTAGGAGCAGGAAGCTACACTAAAATGTATTAAAAAACAGAATGGCCAAAGACTAGCCTTACAGGCTAGAGGAATAGCACAGCAGTTAAAGCTGTTGCCTAGCAAGACCAAGGCCCTGGGTTTGATTCTCCAGCACCATATAATCTGGGCATAGTAATGAATGCCTATAATTCCAGCACTCAGGAAGCTAAGGCAGGAGGATTGCCAAGAGTTCGGGGTTAGCTGGGCTATATAATGAGTTTAGGACCAGCCTAGACTACAAAAAGTGACACATACACGCGCACACAAAACAAAGACCAGCCTTACATCTAGGGCCTAGATAGACCATAGGGCAGAGATGGCCCAGGACTGTGAAAAGTCTCCAGGCGATTTCTTATTTGAATATGCAAAGGCCTTGGCTTTTTTAGTTCACTTCATTAAAGGCTATTACCCCAGCATGCCCCATCCATGTTCACCTGGGTACTCAAAAACTTTTGAGTCTCCCCGCTAAGGAGGAGAGCTATATCATCCAGCCCTGTTGAGTCCAAGTTTTAACCTAGACAGTCCTATTAGTGGCATACTGTGAATATGTCTGTATATAATGGTTATGCAGATGAACTATATCTTAGTTACTTTCTCATTGCTAGGACATGATACCTGACACCTACAATTTAAGGGAGAAAAGGTTTATTTTAGCCCCGTTTCAGGAAGTCTCAGTACATTCACGGGCAGCTAGCAATAGCATGAATGGTCTGACTGAGAATCAGCTTGGAGATAAGCTGGGACAGGAGTACATCCTTTCAGGCCACACACTCAGTGATCTGCCACACACTTAATAGTCCACCCCTCCTAACTGGCCCCACCAAGTAACAGTACATGAAATTCATAGATAACCCTCAACATCCAAATACATACTGGGGGACATTCCAGGTCTAAACCATAACAAGCTGTATCCACAGAGCCATCCTGTGTGTATGTCTACTTGTGCTACTGAACTTTATGTCTATAGGGATTATTAGCTTCAGTAAGAAGGGCTGGTATAAAAATTCTGAGATATCTAAATTGAATTCAATAGATGCTACCATATTTATTTTGGTCTCCTTATGGTAGGAATAGAGCTATGTCAAAAGGCTGAAAATGTGAAGGAAAACTGGTGATTCTATATCCCTTTCTCAAAATAATTCACTTTCCCCATCTCTGTGCAGGAACTCTCCCTCTGGCTTCCTCTGGTCAAGAAATTCAGTGATCTTATTTGTTCCTCTATTTGATTAAGACATTGAAACAGATTAACAAATATTTTTGATTAGTTTAACATCTACTCTTGTTGATTTTCTTGCAGATTTAGTGTCTTTTTCAGTCCACTCATTCATCTTCTTGAACCTTCCTGTCTACTTCTTACTCTTGAAGGCCATTGCATTTCTTCTTCAAATTGACGGGCTTCATTTTCCTGGTTAAGTAGGAAGTTTATATAAAATTTGGTGCAGTTTTATCTGAAAAATGGTATTTGAAGTCCCCTTCTAACATTGGAGAATTTTGAGTCTCTAGAGAGTCAGGCAAGATTCATAGCAGTATGTAGGATATGTAGAGAAATACCAAGTGATGCTTTTTAAATTTTTCTTTCAACGAACATTAATTGTACATCAACTATGTATCAGGCACTGAGCTAGTTATAGAAGTGGTGGGGCTGATAAGGTTTCAAAAACAAAATCCTTCAAGTAATTTGCACTATAATGAGCAACACCACTAAGTAAAAGGACAGTTATTACTTCAATAATTGCTATTTCCAGAGTTCTGCAGAAATGCACAGGGTACCCAATCTTAGGTGTTAAAGAATAATAAACCTTGGAGGAAAAGTCTTCGCAGCTGGTGTCTCTAACATGGTAAGAAAAGGTGACCGACTCCAGAGTAGCGTAAGGTGAGACATGACGAGTCATCTTAGGGGACTGTGGCAGTGCATTATACTGATGTATTAAGTGTAGGGAAGCATAGCTCAACTCTGTGCCAAGCTAAAGAGTGGGATTATATCCTGAAGACAACTGAGAATCGCTAAAATACTTTAAAAAGGACAACAACAAAAGCAGACCTGTATTTTTGGGTGATCACTCTGATAATAGAATAGACTGGAGAAAGATAAAATGAGGGACAGGAAGACTGCACCAAGAGGCACTAGTAGGGGCTGGAAGAGTGGTGCAGCGGTTAAAGCGCTTGCCTAGCAAACACAAGGCCCTGGGTTTGACTCCCCAGCACCACATAAAAAAGCCAGGCATAGTAGCACATGCCTGTAATCCCAACACTCAGTAGGCTGCCTGGGCTACATAGTGAGTTCAGGACCAGCCTCAGCTACAGAGCGAGACCCTGCCTCAAAAAAAAGGCACGAGTTAAGAAATAGTCGTAAGAAGTGGATGGGAAGAAGAGTAGACAGATTCACCCAATGCTAACAAGGTAAAACTGGCTATATTGGATTGTTAGATATATAGGATAAGTAAAAGAATGGAACATGCCTGGGATGACAACTAAGTTTTTGATTTAAGTAGTTGGCTGGATGATGGTACCTAAAACAAGGCAGATACTATATAAACATGTGCAGAGCAAAAACTAAAGAGTAGGTCTTGAGGTAATGTGCTGCCGAAGCGAGCACTGAACTGGCTATATTTGATGTTCTTACGGAACATAATAGTGAAAGAGTCTAGTAGACAATTGGCTAGATGGGTCTGAAGCTCATGAGAGAAGTCAAGTCTAGAAACATCCTTCATATAAAGATATCTATATAAGACGTTATTCCAGGCATAGAGATGTTATTATGTAGGTGTGGTTGTGTGGTTAGGGAATCAGACTGAATTGTACAGATATGGCAGCCCAGATAATGCCTCCTCCTCCTGCTAGTCCTTGTTCACTTTTAACAGAAGGTAGTTTGGAGTCAGGACAGAGAACGGGACCCACAGCCAATTGCCATCTTTCCTTCTTAAAGAGCACTGAATAACACAATAAAGTCTGAGGTCTAGTTGCCATTCTCTCTGTTCAAACTCTTCATGTAAATACTGGGTACTGATTCCTATACAAGTACTTGGAGTTGACTCACAGGCTGATCATTCATCTACAGGCACAGATTTTTTTTTTCACCTCTGCGCTTTGCCTACTCATCCCCTGTATTCTGCTACTCCAGATTAGAGTTCAGAATTCCTTTATTGGAATACCAGCTCCCACCTACACCCATTGTGACTCTGCCTATCCCCAGTGCTCTCAACCAAGCCTCCCTAGCGTACTAGTACACTGGTATTACAGACTGTCAGTATCACAATCAAAGTAGCCAAGGCAAAAGGCTTTAGATCCTGAGAAACCATGGGTAAGGCAAGAATACCTGGACTGAGGCTCAGAATTGTGAATTGTGACCCTTGGTAGAGTCAAAATCCAGAGCACGCTAATTTTTCATTCTCCTTATAGGACTTTAGCTTTATGCCTGAAATGCTGCTGGGTCTCTTTTCTCTCCTGAAGGAATTTGACCACTCATTCAGTCAAGCTGTCTATGTTATCTGAGCATTTATTTTGTGCCAGGATTAGAGATACGGATGAAATGATAAGTTCTTCCCTGAGGAGCTCAGACTGAGGGCATTGCAAGTGAGCAGTCCATTATAATGCAGTGAGTGTAATTGGGGAGCTGTGGAAGGCAAGAGGTGCCCAGATAGATAGAAGTTGGGTAATTTTTTTAGAGGACGTAACATTTCAGTTGAGACTTCAACTGGGAATGACTCCTGTAGCTGTGGAGCCCATTCCATGGGGATTTGGTCAGGATTCTTAGCTAGAAATTGGAATATTCTCCACTCTCACAAAAAAAAGAGAGAAGATGAGTTGGATGTAGTCTGGTTTTCCTGCTATGTGTGTATAGCCCTACCATTGCCTTGTGGTGAAAGTGGACATGAAGCCAGACAGTTTCAGACCCCAGTACTGAAACCAGGCTCTCAAGAGTTATAGCCTCACCTTCCTTTCCGTATCTTCTTTCTTAACCTCACAACATATATATTTTTGGTCTTAATTAGGCATGACTTCTGGCCTGCCCCTTTCTCTTAATCTTTGGAGAACCAAAGCCAACCCTTCTCATAGAGGGCACTGATGCTGTAGCAGCGGGAACACAGAAGGGATGTTGCCAACCTGGAAAAGAGAGGGAGAAGATCTCATCCTGCCTCTTGGTACCTCCTCTTCAGGAAATCCTTCACTAACTATTCTCCTTTGGAGCCAGTCTCCACCACTTACTGTATGCCTGGCCAATCAGATTCCCTCTTCCTCACTTTAGACACTTCAGGGAGAGTTAGGCTGTAATGTGGAGAGAGGAAATGATGGGAAACCTCAGGGTCACAGAGAACTTAGTGAGATTCAAGTACATCTTCAAACAAAATTTTACCTATAATGTTCCTGCTTAGAAACTCAAGACTATCTTTAGTCATCTCTGACAGACTGAGATAGAGTGAATCCTGGGGTGGGAAGAAAACTGAAGATACTTACAGGACAATAAGAAAAACTTGAGGAAGTCTAAGGGGTAGAAGTGAGGACCCATAGGTAGAGATAACTATACCTGAGGGTAGAGGTAAGTCTCACACGCCCATCTCAGGGATAGGTCAGAGTGCCTGGATCAGGAATGAGCTTAGGATTTTTCTTTCTTGTTTTTCCCTATATACTCAATCCTCCCACACCTAGGTCTCTACATTGGCTGGCGCTGCCCCCATTACCTATGGGACTGTTTCCGGATTAGAGATGAGTCTAAGTGCTTTTGTGGACACTTGTTGAAACAACACCTGATTATCTCAGGTAGGAAAGAGCTGCCCAGCCTCTGTCTGTTTTGAAGCAGTCCACACAGCTGAATTCTGTCATATCTTGGCATGTACAGAGTATGGGGGTAAAGAGAGAATATTGGTATAGAGGAGGGGGTTGGCATGGGAACGTGAGACGCTATCAGGTTCCAGTCAAACGCTGCCTCCCACCCCAATTCCCATAGATTTATCTGTGCCCTGCATTGTGAGTCAGTGCCGCTGCCTCATGTTTTGCTTCATCCCGTCACGCCCAGAGGATGTGGGTGAGTTTTGGCTCAAGAGACGGGCTACCTTCAACCCCAAGGCCTGGAGGGCCCAGTGTCGCTGCAAACATAGCCACGAAGACCACGCAGCTAATGGGACTCATCCCTGCAGGCATCATGGTAACTTCTAGTGCAAGAGGAGTTTTGAGATAGGGAGAAAAGGAATACAGGATACAGACTTTTGGCAGTGGGTGAGGGCTGATGGGAGAAACACTGGGTGTGTGGTGGGTAAGGAGGAGATGAGAATTGGGATTCTCCAATTCTTTATTTTTTCTTGGATGCTTTTTTGCCTAAGGCTGTTCCTGCAACTGTTTCAAGTGTAATTTTCCCTGTGCATCCTGTGACCGGCGCTGGGAGGAACATAAAACATTCCTTTGAGAATGAGGAGATCCAGCAACCAAGAGGGAGGTCGCCTGATGAGAAAGGAACCCGGAACAAATGAGCAGTCCAGCATCTGTAGTCTGAAGGCCAGGCAGAAAGGCACTTCTACTCTCAACCATCCCCTGCAATAATAATATATCCCCTCACCTCCCACTTCTATGCCTACACTGGTTTCCACCTCCAGGAGCAGACTATGTGCCTTTTGCAGAGACACCTGTCCTCCTAGAAGCCATTCTCAATAATACTAACTTTGAGACTGTCCAGATGCAGAGGCCCTCTGGCCTTCCTAGTTCCTATCCTAGCCCCACTGTACTTCCTGAGCCACGTGGTCTCCAGCCTAGCCCCAAACCTGACCCCCATACCTGACCTGTTCACTACTTCTCTTCCTTTCTCCAGGGACACACACTATCAATAACTGGCCCAGGCCTTCTTGAGCTTGGCCAGATCCACAATAAAGTGGAAGCCAACACAGTCTGACTTGGCTTTATGTAGGTTAGGTAGAGCCATGAGCCAGTTATAAGACCATGGAGCAAGAGACAGCACCAAGCAGGATAAAGGCTGGATTCGGCATCTGTCTCCATCAAACCCACATTCAAGCTGCTGGCTCTGACATCACATACAGAATTGCTCCAAGAAAGCCCAAAAGGAAGGGCTCTCAAGAAAGATAGAGGGATAAGTGATTTTAGATGTAGCTGGGGCTTCTATAAGATAAAGACTGAAAAATTCCCATTACAAGGACTTTGAGGATCTGAATATAGTTGCACACTAGTACAGCAGAAGCAGAAACCAAACAGCAGTGAGTTTGAAAGAGTCTTTCCAGTAAGCTTAGATGAAAGGTGCAAGAAAGAAGTCAGAAAATATCCAAAGGGAGATATGAAATTAAGGGAGCAATTCTTTAGGAAGGAAAGAGGAAAGGGGAGTAGAAAAACAACAACAAAAAGACCTACGAGAATGCAGAAGAAGAAGAGAGATGCCCGGTGAGACAAGATCCCAGAGACAGGGAGAGGAATAAAGTCAAAACAGATGTGAAGGGATTTGCTCTGAAACAAACATCACAGCCAACAAACAGCAGTTCATACCTATAGTCCTAACTACTCAAGAGACTGAGGCAGGAGAGTCACAAGTAAAAGACCAGCCTAGGCTATTAAGCAAGGCCTTGCCAAAAGACATGAAAAAAAGGAGAGAAGAGAAGAGGGGAAGGGAGAAGAAGAAGGAGAGATCACTTCCTAAGATCAAGAGAAGAGAAGTTCGGAGCCTTCACTGAGCTTTGGGGAATAGGAAATTGTGGAATTGCTCCTCTGATGGCTTCTGTAATATATGCCCTGTGAAATAAGAAAGGGCTGTGACTGGGAAATGGGAGATAGGTTGGAGAGAAAAGGAAAATTTGGGGAGAGCTACTATAGGAGATTTTAGGAAACCTGTAGTTTAGGATATAGTTAGAACTGAGAATTCAGTTACAGAACAGAAGCTAAATATTTAATGAGTGGTTACAGGATGGTGTCTAGGAGGAAAATAAGGCAAAAGAAGTAGGCATAAAAATGTGGAGGGTGTGGACAATACAAATAGGGAAATGAAGTGACACCAGAAAGCAACTGACAGATGAAAAAAATGGAGCAGCCCAAAGAATAACAGTCTCTAATGAGCCACAGTAGCAGGTGTAATAGCATAGAGTCTGTAGCCAAAGGCTGTGGAGCATTGCAGCATCCAGATCACAGCAGCTGCAAGTAAAGACAAGTGCTTGGAATAGAGAAGTCTGTAAGCCAAAGATCAAAATCAGTGACTGGAAGGGAGTGATAAAGATGTCCATGGGTGATTCTTCATGGAAGGAAGACAGTCTGATACTGATGGGCTTGGTGACTCCAGGAACAACTTTCCCTCTTTGGACTTCAGTTTCTGTATTTGTAAAACAGATAAAACTTATGTTACCTGCTCTCTGTGAGGCGCAAAGACAGCCAGTTTGAAAATGCTTTGTACTCACTGCCCTCTGGCCTGTTTCATTCTAGATTCCAGATTGCTTATCTCTTACCCTTCTCCAGGGCAGCGCTAGGGGCTCCCATGCACAGAGATCTTCAGCCCCTGGGTCACAGAGATGAGGCCATTCTACTTTTGCTTACACTTAAGGAGGCCATCTGTCCTTCAAGCCTAGATTGCTGGGACCCTGGGGAAAATCAGTGGATCACATGTTTGCCCTCTGGAAAAGAGAAGAGAGAATTTGGTTAGAGAACAGAAGCTAAATAATATCACTACATAAGAGAGATTGTACTACAGAAGTAAAGTGTTTCTTAGCAATGGTAATATGTGCCATAATAGCCATTCATCTAAAAATAAATAATTGGTCAACTATAGAGGAAGAGTTGCTCTGATAAATCCACTCAAGAAAATAGTATGTAGCCTAGCTGTTCCAAAGTAATTTATAGACTATAATGAGAAACTGAGTATAAGTGGGAGAATAATAAACACGCCAATCACATATTCTATATAGTGAAAGGAAATAAAATGCTAAACATTATTCACTTAACAATTACTGAGCACCATATGTGTCAGATCATGTGAAAAGAAAAAAAAAACACTAATAGCACATGGCAGCACATTCCTGTAGCCTCAGTGATCTGGGAGGCTGAACAGTTTGAGCCCAGATTGGGCAACTTAGTAGAACTCCATCTCCAAATAAAAAATAAAATAAAAAAATAGACTGAGGATGTACCTGGGTTTAATTCCCAGCACAGCAAAACAAACACTAAACATACAATGGTAATTTATACTATAGGTTAAAGATCAGACTACCTGATGTATGATTGTGCCAATCATATTGAGGTTCTGTGTTTCTTATGTCAAAATAATCTCAGCGGAACAATTCTGGCTCCCTGAAAATGTCAGGCACTAAACTAATTGTATCATATCTTTTCTGATTAGAAGAGAACCCTGGATATCTACTCCTTACCGGAAGTACAGCAAAATAGTACACTCCCACTCCTCATCCGATTTTTAAAATGCAAAATTATTCTTAAAAACTGAATATTATTTAATCTATGAAATGACTGCGTTGACGAAAACATAAGATTAATAGCCTTTAATGTCTTTGAAATGGTTGAGAGACTGAAACTGCCCTGTGGAGAAAATGCTACGTCTCAACAGCACCAGCTGAAAACGACCCCTGTTCCTGTTCAAGCTTAGCCCCAAGCAGGTGGCTCCTGGAGCAAATAAGCTCCAAGCGCCCACACAATTCCCCTCTCCCTTTGGACAACGCAAGGAAAAGGTCTAAAATACATTTTAGGCCCTTTATGCAGCGGGTGACCGTCCCCCGCCCCCTCCAGCCCCACCACGTAGAGGCCCTACCAGTAAAGGCAGAGTCGGGAACAGGGATACCCCACCCACTCAACCCGAGGCAAGGTTAGGAAGGAGAGCTGCTAGAGGATACCACTTCCAGGTTTCTACATCCTTGGAAATTTATCTCGTAATCAGACTATTCAGGGAATCCCGTGGAAAAGGGACTTTCTCTGACTAAACGACAAGCAGGTAAGAGCGGAAAGTTGACCCTGACCCTGAGTTGGCAGAAGCAGCCAATGGAAAGAAAGGCTTCCACCTCCGAGAGAGCAACGGAGCCAATAGGACGAACAGTATCCAGGCGCGCTCCAATGGCGCGGCAGGCCCGCCTCCGTGAGGCCAAGGTTACTGCTCCCGGGTGCCTACGACCCGCCGCCCGCGCGCCCCGCAGCCCGGGGCTGGCTCGTGCGCTGCGCCGCCGCTCCGTGAAGATGGCTGCGGCGTTGGTGGCCGCCGCCGGCTTGCGCGTGGCGCGCGGAGCCCTGGCGGTGGCGGGGGTCCGGGGGACACGGGTGAGAGTGGTCGCGGGGCAAGGAGGGGGTCCCCACGGGTTCGGGCGCTGTCTGCCCGCGGCGGGGGGAAGGCGCGCGCTCTGCTGCCTCGCGGGGCTGCTCTCCCGCGCGGAGGCTCACCCCCCGAGGCGGCAGTGGCCTTGGACTGGTAGCAGCTGGAGAAGCGATCCGGCCGTGACCGCCGCGGGCCTGGGCGCCGAAGTCCGGACGAGTCCGTGCTGTGGCAGTTGCTCTCCTCCGCCCGCCGAGGCCTCTGGCTCGGCCGCGCCTCCGGCTGCCTCCTCGGTGCCCCCTGCCGAGAGCGCTGCCTCTGTTCCTTGGCCAGGCCTCTGCGAGCGCTAGTGTTAACCACTGATCTTGCTGACGTTTCTGAAGCGACTTGGGAGTCGGAGGAATCTTAATTCCTTCCTTCCTTTCTCCACTGGTGTGACGCCCTGACTTTAGCCTTCTCTTGAGTTCATGACAAACTGGGACAGCCCTATCTCCAATCCTCTCTGTCGGGAGAGCTGAGTAAACTTAGCTGAATTCCGATAACTCCACTGATTGAAATTTCTAGAGTTCAAATCCATAGTAAAAGACATGACACCCGGACGAGGGACCAATTGGTGTCAAACAGGACAAATACATTAAAACCTATGTAAAACTGGTAACAGTGCCTTAGAGGTCAGAAAACAGGGAATGTAAATAAGTGAAAACATACAAGGTGAGTGGAAACAGGAAGAACCCCAAGCGGTCTCACTCTGCAGCCCAGGCTGGTCCTGAACTCACTATGGAGCCCATGCTGGCCTTGGACTCAGGGCAACCACCACGCCCAGTTTATGTGATCCTGGAGAATCAAACTCGGGTACTTAGCACTTGACTTAGCACTTTAACCGCTGAGCCATTCCTCCAGGCCCCCTAAGCTGTCTTGATAGATGATGTGTAGTACTCTCTGATAAAGGGGATTTATTTGAGATAACTGAGGGGAAGGATAGAAATTAACACCTAAATCATGAAATATCCATTCTAGATCCTTTCCCTGAACAATGCTACACTTCATAGAAACATTAGCATAAATCGGAATCTAGCATAGTAATATTGCCTGATATCCAAACAGCCCCAATACCGTCTGACCTACCTTTTATTTTTTTATTTTTTATTTTTTCCCCTGATAGAATGAAATTCCCTTGGATGGGAACCACTAATAGGTTCTTAGATGAAGTTAATAACTATCAGAACCCAACCCTAAATGAATACACAGAAAGACACTGCCAGTTCCTTCCCTTTGCTGTGTCTGACCTATCTTCAGATCCGAGGGGCTGCGGGTGCGACTGATGGGAATGAAGTGGCCAAGGCTCAGCAGGCAGCTCCTGGAGTAGCGCCAACCATCTTCTCCTGGATCCTGGACAGAAGCCTCCCAGCTGACATTCTATATGAGGACCAGCAGGTGGGGTCCTCTGAGGGCCCAGCCCCCTTAGGAATTTCAGATACCATCTGGCCTGATGAAGTAACATGATGATGGTCTCTGGCCTGTCACTGCTTCCAGTGTCTCGTGTTCCGCGACGCAGCCCCACAGGCTCCTGTGCATTTCCTGGTCATTCCTAAGAAACCCATTCCTCGTATTAGCCAGGCTGAAGAAGAAGACCAGCAGGTAGGGAAAACGGCTAGGTATTGGCTGGGAGGCACTGTGAACTCAGCAAAAGGTTCCACTTCCTGTGACTGAAGCTATCTCTGTCTCTCCCCTCTCCCTGTAGCTTCTAGGACACCTCCTGCTTGTGGCCAAGAAGATAGCAAAAGCTGAGGGTCTGGGAGATGGATACCGACTTGGTGAGTGACTTTTGGCCAATGGGCCACCTCCATGCCTTTTGAGTTCCTGCTTATCAGTATGATCTTCATTTTTTGACCTTTCCCACGATCCTGACCTCCTAACTTCAAGCTCCATTTCAGTAATCAATGATGGAAAGCTGGGCGCCCAATCTGTTTATCACCTGCACATTCACGTTCTTGGAGGCAGACAGCTCCAGTGGCCTCCAGGCTGAACCTGACCAAGGACATCAGTCCAGGACGCTTGGATGAAGAGGAATGGGGATCCTGTGATGATAATAAACCTACTGTCCATAAATTTTGCATTCTTGTCTTAAATATATAAAAGATGTGTATCACAAAAGGAAAACCAATTCAGGGCCATGATTTCCCTTGACAGTGGTCAGTATGGCTCTGGGAAGCTAAGGCAAGAGGACTGCAAATTCAAGCCCCACCTGGACAACTTAGTGTTAGGTCTGCCAGTAGGGACCAAACACCCCACCCCATGACACTATGGACCACCAAAATAACTGTTTTCCCCCTTTTTCTATGTGACTCAGGCACATGTAACACGGCTACATGATTCAGGCCCATGTAACACCTATGGCCACAGTGACAATCACTCCCATCCACAACATAGAAACTTTTGAAGACCACTCTCACACTGCAGCTCTTCAAGACCAGTGCCATTAGACAGTAGAAAAGACTCCCTTGCCTATGACCCAGTGCTGTGCTCTCTAGCACAGTCTGGCAGCTTGTGCTGTTAATAAACTCACACTGACTGAGACTTAGTCTCCGTTAATTTATTAAGCTCCTAACTCAAGATCTGACAGTGACCTAAGCAAGAATTTTCTTCGAAAATAAAAATTAAAAAAATTTTCAAAAGACTGGGAACGTAAGAATAAAGGTTCAATTCCCACTACCAACACGTGGAGACAGTACTAAACACTAAGGAGACCCTTGCACTTGCTGGTTGATAAGGCCACATGAAAGGGGTCTATCCTCCGTCACCCTGCTAGAAAAGTAGCAATAGGAATGAGTCTGGATGAGCAGGAAGAGTCTGTAACCCATGTAAGACTGTCGCTCTGGGGCCAAACCAGGTTTTGAAGGGGACTGGGAGGAGTCAACAATATAAGCATCTACATAAACAGCACTCACACACACTCAGCACAAAAGCTGATTGTTAAATGCTACTCCATGTCTCACTGCGTTGTTCTTTAGCTGCTTCGTGTATTTTCATCCTTAAAAAATTTTAGACTCCCCATTCCCAACTTTTGAGAATGAACTATCCTTCTTAAGGAGGAGGCGCTAATGGCTTTCCACAAACACACCAAATAAGTCTCTGTGTGCTACGGCCTTCTGCTTGTTTCTAACGTATCCCCATAGCGAATCACCTTAGTCATAACTTCATTCCTGGTATGGAGGGCGAGGCCTCAGGCCAGCGGAACAATCAAACTTAGGGAGAGGCGGAATGGAATCGAGCCGGGAAAGCGGACTTCTCAGACTTCCGCTTCCACCTTTCACATCCGCCCAGCTCTGGTTCTGCGCAGTCTCCTGGAATTGTTTGTCGTCTCTATGGCAACCCAGTAGCTGGAGACAGAAGATGGAGACCAACGGGTCTACGGAGGGATCTCGGTCACGGTGAGAACCGCAGCTCTGGCTCTAGGCATAAAAGGGACATAAAGGTCCACGAACGTCTGCAGGTGCTCTTTTGACAACTTTGACGCGTTCGTTTTCTTTCAGATCTTTAGACGTACAGCCCAGCTCCGAAAGACTAGATATCGTATCGCAGCCATTTCCTTCAGATGGCAGTTCTAGGTCTGCCCTGGCAGCTGTAACCACAGCAGCTGCATCAGCTGCATCAGCTGCTGCAGCCAGTGCAGCTGCATCAGCTGCATCAGCTGCTGCAGCCAGTGCAGCTGCCTCCACCACCAAAGCAGCTGCATTACATCCAAAGACCCTAGCGTCCTATTCTGAGTTCACGGAGCCCTCCTCTGACAGTCTTGAGGCAGTCTGTGCTGGGTCCCATCTGACAGGCCGTGGGAGTCTTGACTCTGAGCCTGTCTATGTTTCCTGTATTGCTCAGGATCCCTATACTACAACTGATCTTAGCTGTGGCCGTGTAACTGGCTCTGGCAGTGGCCCTGTTCCTACTTCCGGCTCTGGTCCTGGCAGTGGATATGTCACTAGCTCCAGCTCTGGTCCTGGCCATGGCAGTGTCCCTGGCTCTAGCTCTGGTCCTGGCCATGGCTCTAGTCAAGCCACCGGTCCTGCATCTGGAACTGGTCCACACTCTGACCCTGGCCCTGAGCTCAGCCCCAAAACTCCTCAAAGGCTCAGAAACCTCAGGCCAGATCTTCTCCCTAATTATACCTCCCAGAGTCACCATTGTCCCTGTGAGCCTCAGAAACAGTCAACCTGGGAATTTTTGCAAGTGTCAGAACCTGGTGCTCGAGGGCTATGGAAGCCTGCAGAGGTTGAAAGGAAGCCTCAGTTTCTCTGTGAAACATTACCACGGGGCCGGTGCCTCCTCAACAACTGGGAAGAAGAGGTATTGTGTTTATGGCTTTCTCTCTTTTCTTCAAAGCTGATCCCAGTTTCCTAGGGAACCAACAGTTTGTGGTGTGGCTGGGTACTGGAAGGAGTGTCATAATCACTCAACTTGGGGCCCACAGAAAGCCACCAACCACCTGGATCAAGTTCCAAGTTCACAGGATGGCTCTGAAAGTTTCTTCTTCCGACATGGACACCAGGGACTGTTGACCATACAAGTACAGTCATGCATGTCCTCCAGCACCACCCAGAAAGATGCATACCAGCCCCCAAGAAACCTCCATCAGCCACTTCGAGGTGTGAAGCATGAGAGAGCAAGTCAGAATAAGTCCATCATGATGGGAGAGAAAAAAGAGAGGAAGGAATTTCTGGTGAACTATGAACTGTTTGATGAACTTAGAGCAAAATTCTAATAGTTCCCTTTCTTTTCTCAGATTTGTTTCTTCTGGGTTTGCTTCTTAACACCCCCTCTCCTCCCACAGGGAAGCGTGAAGCCATGCTGGAGATGCTTCTGTACCACCAAATCTGGTGAGAGATGGTGAAAGAGGAAGGGGGGGGGGACACTGGGGAGAATGGCCTTGACATCCCCCAGGGCTTCTTAGTAAAGAGGTGCAGGCGGAGCAGGAGCCCACAAGGAAACTCTTTGAGGTTCACTCAGTGACACACCATGACTACAGAATGGAGCTGGCACAAGCAGGGCCTCCTGACCCAACAAAGGTGAGAATCCATTCCACTTTACACAGCTGGGCCATCACAGGTGGTAGGGAATTCATCAGGCCTGTAAGTTGTGAGAGAGGGCAAATGGCCAGGAGTTGTTCAGTAACTCTTCCCTCGCAGCCTCACAACTATCAACAGGAGCAGCCTGAAACCTTCTGGATACAGAGGGCTTCCCAATTACCGGTATGTGAGAGTAACTAGATATAGAAGGTGGGGGGAAGGAAGGCAGAACAATGGCTGGTCTCTCTGGCTTGGGGGAGGGCAAGATCTTCCCTCATCCTGGCACTTCTCCAGGGTGTCAGTAACATCAGGACACTGGACACACCTTTCCGGAAGAACTGCAGCTTTTCAACACCAGTGCCCTTGTCCCTGGGGCAGCCTTTGCCCTATGAGCCGGAGACTTACCCCAATCAAATGGGAAAAATTTCTTCCATTGCCTGTCAGGGAAGAGGGAAGGAGTGTTGAGATGGGTGAGTGACTCCTATCCAAAGGTTAATGAAAGTGGTACAGGGAATGTGAAATCTATTTGTGTTTGTTCTAAAAAGGTGTGTGAGAAAGAAGTTAATTCTCTCTGTATTTGATGGAAGAGCTTTACATAAAAGGTTCTTCCTGATCCCAAGACTACTGAATCATTGCTTCTGTGAATCACTGTCTCTACCTGGGTAACCTCTTCTTGGGTTGCCCCTAACCCACACTATGACACCATGACTTCCTGTTGTTGTCGTTGTTGTTTTTATACTTGGCCAAAATATTCTGGTTTAGATACAGATATTTACAGAAGGTTGGGAGGAAGAGGCTCAACCAAGAGAAGAATAGGTATATGTACAAGGTTGAACAACAGAAGGCTTCAAATCCACATTACATAGGATTTTTTTGTCCACATTTTCCATCTCATGTGATTATGTTTGTTTCTGGTGTGTGGAAAGATGATGACTGCCACCCACCCAAGTACCAGCTGCAGGAGATTGTTGGGCTTTGAAAGTGGGGTTACAGGAGTCCAGGAGGTCCTTTTCGTTCTCCTAGGAGCCAGTAAGTTCGCATCTTTCCTTTTCCCTGGAAGTAGGGAAATGAACATAGTCCAGATTCTTTCATAATTGTCCTTTTATCTTCTCTTCCCCCCATATCCCCATAAACACTTTCATCCTCCCTCTCCTCCCCAGGATTCACCATCACCTTCATCTCCACATCCCCCCGAAGCTCTAGCTGAAAGCATCCAAGTTCATCCAGGGCATCCTTGGTGGTAGAGGAGACGTGGATCTTCAGGGCTGGGGTTCCATGGGGCATGGTAGAAAGAAGGAGCAGAGAAAAGATAATAGGAGAATTGAGAGTACTGGAAAGTATCTACCTAACCAATACACATTTGGTAGAACCAAAATATGCCCAAGGATATGGCACATAGGAACTGTGGTCTTTCAGACTGAGAGATGTGGAAGAGGTCTAAGGGCATGGGTCAGTGGTTAAAGCATTTGTCTAACAGGCACAAGGCCCTGGGTTCAATTCCCCAGCACCACATAAAAAGTAGCTGTGTGGTGGCACACATTTGTATCCCAGCACTTAGGAGCCTGAGGTAGGAAGACTGCCATGAGTTCAAGGCGAGCCTAAGCTACAAAGTAAGTTCAGGGCCAGCCTTGACTACAGAGTGAGATTCTGTCTCAAAAAGACAGAGAAAGAGAGAGGAGAGAGAGATTTGAAAGAACTCTGAAAAGAAAAGAGCAAGACATATTGATGGTGAGACTGGGGTTGAAGGCTAATTAAACTCTCACCTTGACCATTAGACTCCATTCGAGAAGCGGTGTTCACTGTATCTCCAAAAAGACAATAACGGGGCATCTTCAGGCCAACGACCCCAGCACAAACAGGCCCTATGGGAAGAAACAGGTTAGGAGAGCTGGGAAAGGTTTATCTCAAGGCTAGATGAGAGTCAGCCTTACCAGTATGGACCCCGATCCGTAGCCTTAGCTGGTCATGGGGTCGGTGACGGATGCGGAAGGAAGATACTGCATCTAATAATGCTAGGGCCATCCGAGCAATTTCTGGTGCATGGCGCTGACCGTTTCGGCCTGGGAGGCCAGATACTACCATGTAGGCATCCCCAATTGTCTCCACCTGGTTAAGAGAGAGATTAAGAGGTCACCTCTGTCCATATCAGTGGGAATGAGAAAGAGTACATGGAGGTAAGTTGGACACCAACAGGACCCTGGAAGCCTGGGGAGCCAGAACACTGACTAGAAAATAACTGCCATGGTCCTGAGAATTGGAAAGGAAGGGGAAATCAAGGGAATTTTGACCCCACTGCTTATAAACATTTGCTGAATGAGTGGATGCCCTGTTTACATAGACAAATAGGCTCTGCTGTCAGAAAGTAAGAAGCCAGAGAAGATAGCCTGAAAAGCTCAGAAGCTAGCAAGGAGTTAGATCAAGCCCAATGAAATGGACCACATAGCCCAAAATGTCAGAAGTGAGAAAACAGGCACATGACTTTGGTAATTGTACCAAAACTATGTGTGAGTATTCCCTTGTTTTTATGAAATACGTGGAGAAATTTTTAGGATATACACACTAAATATTTAAGAAAGAAGGGATTCTACATCTGAAATTTATTCCCAAACCGGGCGCAGTGGTGTACACTTATTATCCAAGCACTTGGGAAGCTGAGACAGGATTGCCAGCTGGTCTACATAATGAATTCGGGACTAGCCTGGACTGCAGAGTGAGACCCTGCCTCAAAAAAAAAAATTTACTCCTGAATGGTTTAGAAAATAATTATATAAATAGTTGGAGTTTCAGGGAGGGGATTGGTTAGTATGTTGGGATTGTATAGTTAGTACGTTGGGATTGTATTGCATAGTAGTTTTGTTGGGATTGAACCCTGGTCCTTAGCACTGAGCTACTTCTTCAGCTTTATTTTTTTTTTGAACTAGGGTCTTACTAAATAGCTAAATTTCCCAAGCTAGGCTTGAACTTGCTGTCTTTCTGCTTCAGCCTCCCAGAGTGCTGGGATTATTGGATTATACTACCATGACCAACTCTTATTTTTTTAATTTTGAAACCATCTCTCCTAAATTTCCCAGGCTGGGTTTGAACTTTCAGTCCTCTGCCTCTACCTCAGACTGCTGAGATTATAGGTGTGCACCACCGCATGTGGCTACAATTTTTTTGTAGCCCAGGCTGGCCTTGAACTCATGGCAATCCTCCTGCCTCAACCTCCCAAGTGCTGACATTACAGGTGTGCACCACTATACCTGTTTTTTTGTGGCGCTGGGGCCTTGCGTTTGCGAGGCAAGGGCTTTAACCACTGTGCCCGTCCTCCAGCCCCTATAATTTTCTTAATTAGAGAAAAATGTAAACAATTGATGGATCTGGGTCAAAGGTTTATAGGGAGTTCTTTTGTTACAGAAACAATAGAGATGATAGAGTAACCCCAAACAAAGGGAACAGGAATGGATATTTATTATCTGCCATGTCCATATACAATGTTAGGTACTTGCCATACAACCATACGACTTTTGTGTTGTTTTGTTTGCAGTATTTGGAGTCACACCGAAAGCCCTTCAACTGGTATATATCTGCAGCACTACCACACCCCCTTTTTTTGAGACATTGTCTAAGTTGCTAAATTGCTCTGCATGGCTCCAACTTTCTATCTTCATGCCTCAGTCTCCCCAATAGATAAGATTATAGGCTTACTCTACCTCACTCATCAACTAATCTATTATTCTCATCTCTTTTTTTTTTTCCTAGTACAGGCAGTCCAGCCAAGGGCTTTAACACTGAACTACAGTCCCCAGCACTTTTTTTCTTTTTGAGACAGAGTGTCACTAAATTGCTAAATTGCCCAGGCTGGACTTGAACTTGTGATCCTCCTTCCTCAGCCTCCCATAGTGCTAGGATTGGCCTTTGCCACCATACTTGGTTGTTATTCCCATCTTAAAACAACTGAGGCTTAGAGAGATCCTATTACTTACTCAAAACCAGTTAGCTACAAGTCTAACATTCAAGTCCAGTTCAGTTTTACTCCCAAGGTCAATAAAGCCATCCCTTTGCCAACTCAGTAACGTCAACAAAAAGCATTCCATCATTTACTAATATCTTGACCCTTACCCTACTAAACCAATCTGTACTTACATCCTGTACCTACATCCATGTCTAGAGGAAGGAGGAGGAAAAAGGCAAACTGTATTTATATCCTCAGGGAGATACGGAATAAAGCTTACAATGGGTCTAGTTAGTGAAGCCTAAGGATTCATTTGTAATTAGACAAAAGTACAATTATAATGCTGGAGCCACATCCATATGTAAAGTGCACTCTAGCACCGGGATGCTAAAGACCCTAGAGGGAAAACCAACCACGGATGAGGTACGGTGGGGGGACATGGAGCCTGGGTTTTAAAGAGGTCTGTGTAGGAGGGCAGCCCAGCTCTCACCTTGTAGACATCAAAGTTGTCAATTATGGCATCAAAGCAGGTATACAGGTCATTAAGAAGTGTCACCACCTAACAGGATAGGAAAGCAGAGGCCCTGAAATTTATGCCCAACTTAGTAAGAATTCTCAATCCATGAGCCCTTAATATGGGAACTCTAGAACAAACTCTCTATTATCAGTTAAATTCCAGGTCCCTCACCCACCCCATCCCTGCCTCTCACCCAAGGCTCTCACCTGCATAGGAGTGCTCTCAGCTGACAATGCTGTGAAGCCAACGATGTCACTAAAGTAGATGGTAACACTATCAAAGGCCTCAGCCTGTACAGTCTCTCCCCGTTTTAACTGCTCTGCCACAGAACTAGGAAGCAAGGGTACAGTATCAGCCAAGCTCCAAGAGAGGGGCAGGGATGGGCCAAGAAGGAAAAGATGTGTGGCTTCAGCAGAACTAAGCTGTGACATGAAAAATGGGTTTCATGGGGGAACAGAAAAGTGGCTAAGATGTTACTTAAAACAAGGTAGGGTACATGAGAAGTAGGTGGTTCCTAAGGTATCTGCATCTAGGAGGTGAACGTCTCAAGCTGGGAATGTTCTACATACATTTGTTGAAGTAGGGCAAGGAAGCTAGAAAGCATAGCTCAACGAGAGACAGAATGAAAGCGGCTACCCTACAGGCAGGAGGGCTCTGGAGGCAAGACAGAACAAACGGATCTGAGCTGGGGAAGTAAGTTCTCAGGAGGCTGTCAAGGTAGAATCCAACAGATCTGAATGCCAAAGGAAAATTCAGGATGGGGTCTCACTGGGGTAGAATTTGGTAGAGCAGAGCCTCAGCCTTGCGTTTCTCCTCCAGATAGGCCTGTGTGCGTTCCTCCACTAGCTTCTCCAGGTTATTGGCATACTGTTCCATGCGCAGCAGGAGGTTATCCAATATGCTGGTGCCACCCTCCCTGCAGGGAAGCCAGGTTATGGCACTTGTTCCAAAATGCTCAAGACCCGTAGAACTTCTTATCCAACCCACCCTCGGAGGCCCCACCAGCTCCACCTCATCCAGTAAGTCTGATGAGGCTTCTATCCCTGAGAAGTCCCTGTCCCTTGGTGCCTTCTCACTTGTTAAAGCGGCGAATGAAGCCCTTAATCTGACCAAAGTCTGGCCGTTCTGCTGGGTCCTGGGCCCAACATCGCTCCATCAGCAAAACAAGCTCTTCATTCAGTTGGGTCCGGTCAATGCTTGGCCGGAAATATGGCCGCTGGCCATTTCGGACCTTCTGGACAATTTCTGAGGGTGATAAAAGGTTTGGATGAGAAACGGGCCCAGTCACGAAGAAGAAGCTATAGGTAGTATTGATTCTCACCTTTAGGGC
Source organism: Ctenodactylus gundi (assembly GCA_004027205.1). Classification (NCBI taxonomy): domain Eukaryota; kingdom Metazoa; phylum Chordata; class Mammalia; order Rodentia; family Ctenodactylidae; genus Ctenodactylus; species Ctenodactylus gundi. Next base: position 100,226 of record PVKB01004538.1, read on the forward strand.
TGAGATCCAGACCCTCCAAGTAGAAAGGACCACTGCGAAGTGCTATCTCCTGTAGGATAATTCCAAAACTGTAGACATCTGCCTTCTGCATGCCTGTGGTTGGCAAGGAGTTCCCACTGAGCAGTTCTGGGGCAGTCCACAGCTTCTCTGAAAAGAAAAACAGGTTTTAGAGTGCTCCCCAAGCCCACTAGGTTCATCCCCTTATCATTGTCACTCTATTTCCTTCTCCCACCCTCTCTAGGTAGAAATGACCAAGGCCAAAGAATCTACATAAAAAGTGGGTTGTGCAAGCAAGCCTCACTGGCATAGAGGGCGTGGCTGTCATCAGGTTCAGCAGTTGATCGGAAGCTGGCCAGGCCATAGTCTGTGATTTTGAGCACAAAACGACTATCCACAACACAGTTGGAGGACTTGAGACTTCCATGAGATGAAATAATGCTGTTGTGGAGAAAGGCCATGCCCTGCAGGATACAGATAAAGTGTCTGAATCATATATGGCTTAGATTACCCCCTCTCCATATGATAGGCACTAATTAGCTGCCTAAAGATACCTACCATAAAATAATAAACTGATTTTGAAAGGCATCCCTTGTAGCATAGTTTTCATCCAAAGAAGCAGAGAGAATAGGAAAGTTATCACTTCCTGGTACCATAAGTAGAATATATGTACTCAGGTACTAGGAAGGAAAAAAAATGCTTAAGAGCAAGGATAGCAGAGCTACAAAGTATTACCCTGAAAAGAGCATATGTCTTCTGATCAGTGAAGGGAATAGAAACATGAGATGGTGAAGCCCAAGAATTTTAGACCAGGTGGCCTTACATGCCTAGCTGCTAATTAGGAAGGTATGGCCCAAGACTCAGGTTCAAGAGTAGCTAGATGAACTGGAAGACTAACAGGAACTAACATGTAATCATGTGTAGAAAGGAAGGTCAGGGCTGAGGAGGAATGTGCTGTAACACAGGAGATGTTGCACCAGAGAAGAAGTGGGGGAAAATAGTAAATTAGAGGGGCTGGAGGAATGGCACTAGGGTTAGAGTGCTTGCTTAGCAAGCCCAAGGGCCTGGTTCAATTTCCCAGCACCATATAAGCTGGGTATGGTGGTACACGCTTATAGTCCTAGCTCTTGGGAGGCTGGGGCAAAAGGATTGCAGTGAGTCCAAAGCCAGGCTGGGCTACAGAGCAAGACCCTGTCTCAAAAAAAAAAAAAAAACAGTAAATTAGAGAAACTTGGAAAATGAACAAAAGTATGAGGTATTTGCCAAGCCAATGCTGAAGCCTGAACCTCCTAGCTTCAGAGGGCCAGAAAAGAGAGAACCTTTGCCTCCAGTCAAAACTAAAGACAAGTCCTGAAGAGGGCATGGCTGTGTTTCCCAAAAATGGAACCCTGGGAGTCCACCCACATAAAGTAGAACAGAAAAGGATAGAAGGTTCTGTATGCTAATCAGAAATACCTCTCCCTATATGTTTAGCTCCATTCTTGGACAATTCATAGCTAGTCTTTGTGAACTCTTTCTGTTTAATCCTTTTGATATCAAAAAAACCTCTGGAAATCTCCAAATTTGTGGATTTACTTGCATGGAAACTACAAAGAGACTTTCTAGAACCACTTTCCCCCAGACTGTTGTTCTCTCAAGGTCACATTTTTTTTATACTCATAACACTTCTAGTTGAGCACTATGTCAACTTTATCTCATATTTTTCTCTCATTTTATGGTAAACTTTCACAGAAAAAAAAATTTAGGCAGACATGGTGGCAAACACCTGGGAGGCATAGACAGGAGTATTGAAGTTCGAACCCTGCCTGGGCAATTTAGACCAAATGGGAAAAAATATTCACCACCAACACGTCAGATAGGCTCATAACCATACAGGGCATTGAAGAAAAGTAAGCCCCTCAAAAATCAATCACCCTATTGAAAAATGGGCAAGAGAAATGAAGAGGCAGTTCACTGATGAAGAAGTTCAAATGGCCAATAAATACATGAAAAGATGTTCAACATCCTTAGCCATAAGAGAAATGCAAATCAAAACATCGCTAAGATACCATCTCACTCCAGAGAGATTGGCCTATATCAAGAACTCAAAGAGCCATCAGTGCTGCGAGGCTGTGGTGAAAGGAATCCTCTTGCACTGCTGGTGGGAATGTAAACTGGTACAACCACTATGGAAAGCAGTATGGAGATCTCTCAAAAGACTGGAAATAAACATCCCCTTTGATCCAGTGACACCCTTCCTGGGAATATTCCCCAAAGAATTAAAAACAACACATAACAGAGATGCACATATACCCATGTTCTTAGCAGCACAACTAACAATAGCTAAAATGAGGAAGACACCAAAATACCCATCAACAGACCAAACTGTAGTATTTATACACAATGGAATACTATGCATCTATAAAGTCAGATAGGTTGGCGGCTTTTGTTGGCAAATGGAGGCAACTTGAGGCCATCATGCTTAGTGAAGTGAGTCAGAAGCAGAAAGTGAAACATCGAATGGTTTCTCTGATATGAGAAACCCAGATCACAATTATCTTATGGAACTTAATGTGGGGAATAATGGGAACTGGGGGGAGGGGGACATGTAGAGGGAGGACCAAAAGGACAGAGGGAAAGATCTTGTAACATTGCCAAGATATATATGTGCACAAAATGCTCAAAATAATTGTAAACCTCAAATTTTGCACTTATACATATCAATAAAGTGGGGAAAAATAAAAATGAGAGACTTGTTCATGAAAAATATAAAATAAATAAAAACTCAAAAAAGGATGGAGATGTATCTCAATGTGAAGGCCTTGGGTTCTAATACCCCAATACCACAAATAATAAGTAACAACAGCAACTACTACATGAGTACATAGCAGAAAAACCAAAGGCCAGCATCAGGTGCAATACAGCAAGATCCATTAGGCTTGCCTGCTGGCAAAAGAGACTTGCTTCTAAACTTCTGTCCAACCCAGTTTTATGCCTCCACAATTCATGGGCCTTGCGATCATTTCAAAAGAGCTAAAACCTAGTATATTGGAAGAATAACAAATATTTGGTACAATTTTCCTTGGTTTTTCTTACTTTAACCAGTAAATACTATTTTTTTAATATCAGTTTCTGAACCAGGCCTGATAGCACAGGCCTGTAATTCCAGCACTCTGGGACACTGTGTGAGGAAGATCATAAATTCTAGCCCAGACTGGCAACTTAGCAACTGGGTGATAACCTGTCTCAAAGTACAGAAATAAAACTAGGATGGGGTTGTAGCTCAGTATGAAGGTTCTAGGCTCAATCCCCAGTACCATGGATTGATTGATTAATTAATTTTAAAAATTAATTTCAATTTATGAACCAAAGAATAGATATGCAGGGGACAGGGGTGTATCTAAGTGGTTAAAGTGCTTGCTTTGCATGCGTAAGACCATAGGTTCAAATCCCCAGCACCACATAAAAATTAGCTGGATATGGTGGTGCACATCTGTAATCCTAGCACTCAGGAAACAAAAGCAGGAGGACTGCCATGAATTCAAGGCCAGCCTGGGCTACATAGTGAGTTCATGACCAGCCTGGACTACAGAGGGAGACCTTGTCTCAAAAATAAATAAATAAAAGAATAGACATACCAAATGGTGATGGGAGAATAAAATGATGAGAGGAGCAGTAGGAGATAAATATAATTGGAAACTTTACCCATCTTTTGCATAAAGGATACTGGAGGCAAAGGAGAAGTTAAAGAGACATATGACCTATCTGGGGCAAGAAGACAGAATTTCCCTCCCCCACATTATAAGCTTCACAGCGGAGTTTACCAGTTATTATCCAACCACAGGAATAAGAGAAGATGGAGAAAACAGGACTTTCATAGGAGTGAGAGAGAAACTGTAGCAGAGACTGAATGATCGAGGCATTTTAAAGAGGATGAACTCTTAAGAAGTGAGGAGTTGGACATAGTAGCACCTGCTTTTAATCCCCGCTACCTGGAAGGCTGGCTACAGCACTGTACATTCAATCCAACCTCGGCAACATAGTGAAACTGTCTCAAAATATATAAAAAGGGCTTGGATGTAGCATTGTGGTAGCATGCCTAGCACCCTCAAGGCCTTACATTCAGTTCCCAACACACCAAAAAAAGTGGAAAAGACTCACCTTCACAAGGTCGTTAATGAGGGAGTAGCGAAACATCCAGTCCAAATTGATGCTGTCATTTTCTAGAATATCCTGGTGATGTGGAATAGATTGTTTGAGTATCCCAGCCCCACCAGCTGTCACTTGGCACAGAGTCAAGGTAACTTTGGTTTGTCCCCTCACACCCACCATAATCTACAGCTGTTTCTCACCTGTAAACTCCCGCGAGGACAATATTCAGTGACTATACAAATGTTGGGCGGGTCTATGCAGGCACCAATGAAGCGAGTCAGATGGTTGAACTGAACATCTCTCATCTAGTTGGGGAAAACAGCAGGAAGGACAAGAGACTTGAAAGAGCTAAAAACCAGCTGTGGAGACATACCACTAAGCAGAGAACATTTTTCTCAAAACTTACCTATAACTTAAAATCAATTATAATTAAACCCCTTGCCCTCATAACCAAACTTCCTCTCTTACAGCCTTCCCCTTTCCTCTTCCCTTCTCTCTGTACCCCTCACCCTCAACACACACTCCATTACATACATGTTTGAGTTCAAACAGAACTTGCCGGGTCAGCTCAATGCGCTTCTTATTCACATGTTTGATGGCGACAACATTTCCCTGGTGATAAGGATAGAAGGAGAAAGGGAAAATGAGTATCCGAAGTTGTTTTTGAGTGCTAGGAAGTACTGGAGAACTGTAGGAGCATCCAGGAGCCCAGCTGGGCACAGAAAGGGAGCTATGAGGGGCGGAGGTCCAGGGACAGAGGTGGCAGATGAGGACGAGACTAGATGGAATGGTGGGACCAGACAAGCAGACTGTTCACCTTGAAGTGACCGGTGTTGGCAAAGATCTGGTATTTCCCATGGGCTGTCATGAGCGAGCCGTAACTGGATCCCCGCTGGGGCCAAGGGCAACATGGAGGCGGAAGGATGAAAGGAACATTAGGTGATGGTGGTAGTGCGGGGGCTATCATTACAGGCGAATGTGCTGGGGAGGTTCATGGTAAGAAGGACAGGAACTCAGAGCAGAGGATACATCTGAGACAAGGGCTCACCAGTGACAGTGTGAGGCGACTGCCTGCACCTTTGTGATAACGTTCTGAGTTGCCAAACTGCAGTTCTTCCCAGCGAATGCGCCACAGCATGCTAGCCAGCTCCTTCTCCAGCATCAGCTTTCTGTAAGGACTGCACACCTCAGTTGACTGGCAAGCCCCATCCTGCCACTCCCGCCCCAGCCAGTAGAGGGGTTGTAGAGCCTTTCCTGCAGCTCCTGAAGCTACAACTGACACATCTGGAAACAGGTCTGGAAGATGCAGACACTTTCTCCACATTCTGGCACAAGCCTGTGTGTGCTCACAAACTCAGAGGTTGAAGGTGACCATTGTTTCTTAAAATGGGAAAATCCATGGGAATTTTACCTTTGACGTTAAACCCCTCAAAATTACTACTTAGTACATCCAGGTTAGACCCAAAAGTGGAACAAATGCCTAGGCTCAAAGACAGTTAAAGAGAAAGGCTAGAAAGGAAGATGCCAGTAGGTCTAAGAGACAACCATTAGCCCGTGTTATAGGGACCCCTGGCTTCAGCCAAAGGCTGGGCAGCAATGGGAAGGAGAAGGCCAATGGAAAACCCAGAACTCACCGGAAAATTAGGAAGCTGGAAACACCAAACATGATGAAGGTGATTCCTGTGCCCAGAGCCACAATTGCCAGAGTGGAAAGTGGAGCTGAAGGGGAGAGAGAGACCCTGAGAAAGACTGTGGGGACAGGAGTTGTAAGAATGGGGAGGGGAGAGTCGGCGAATAAACAGATTTCTTCAGGGGAAAGAAGTAAGAAGAGGGACAGCTGTAGACATAGAGATAAAATTTCAGCTAAGAGCAGGGAAGCAGTGAGGGTGAAGGTAAAGAACAGGAAGTAAAGGGAGGAAGGACTGCTCCCAGTCCCTGCACACACCCACTTTTATCACAGGATGGGTCGTCCAAGTCAAAGGCACAGGGGGGATTGTCCAAGGGGGGGGCCCCCTTCACCCAGGGAATAGGTCGTCCTGTCCACCAAATCTGCTTCTCAGCTCCTGAGTAGTGGGCTGCGGGCTGTGAGGAAGCAGAACACTGGGCCCCCAGGCCTGCCCCCCGCAGTCTTCTCCCCGTTCCCAGCCATTCTGCCCACCAGGATGTAGCTCCAGCATAAAAAATTAGTTTCTGTCCCTAGAACCACTGATTCTGCCCCCACTGGACCCTTAAAAGCTGCATGCTGCAGGGCCATGCTCTCTTCCCTACCCCCTCCCCATCACCTGAAAGTCCCCAGAATCCAAGTCTCCCATGGCCCACAGGACAAAATCAGTCTCCCGGTCATTGTTCTTGTCCATAACAACCAATCCAGTTACACCTAGGATAAAAAAGAGCACCCCTCATTTTGAGATCAACTCTAGGCACCCCAATGCTCCCCAGATGCCTCAGAATCTTTCCTCCCCTCTGTTCTTGATGTGTGTTCACCTCTGCCATGTTCCCAACCCCTGATTTCCCTGCTGCCTTTAGCACGATTTTTCTTCCTACTCCACATCTAAGCCTTATATCACCCTTCAGGCTTTCATCTGCCCCTCTTTATTACCATGATATCTTCGTCCCTGCATCTTCTCCACAATTCGAAGTCCATCTTCGCGGGTGCCTCCTTCCTGTATTGTCTCATTCAGGACTTCAGCATAGAGCAGTATCCCATCGTAGAAGCAGCCAGCAATGAGGTTCATCTGGGGGTGGCAACTTCATCAGTGCTCGCCAAACATCCTGGTAGCCCCTACCCCAGACCCTTTTCCTATCCTATCCTATCCCTGAAGTCTCCTTCTACTTCTTTCTTCTGGTTTATTTTCTTCCTTCATTGCCAAAGCGCCATTCCTATCTATCTGGTCCCTGGGGCAGAAGGAAATGTCCTGGATAGAAGTGGACAGCCCCAAATTAGAACTTGCTCCACTGCCAAGACTTGGTGCTTCTAGGTAGGGGAGCCCTTTCTTGTATACATCCTGGTCTGACACTTGGGAGAGAGATATATACTCACCAGGGACGGGGCCAGCTCTACACCAAAATCTTCCCGGGCTCTTGTCAGCAGACGATTCTGGAATTCCTGGTACTCAGGGTTTGGGGGTTCCCGGTATGTTATCACCAACACCGTCTGTACCAGGAGCACACAGGGAGGAGTGAGCAGGACTCCAGATGGGCATAAAAGGAGGAGAGGAGGTGAGACAAGAAACCTTGGGGAAATGGGCACAAAACAGAATGCACTTGGGGGGTTCTGAAGATCAAAAGGGTACCACCTGGGTTGGGATAGGAGTGGCACCCACTACAAAGTGCAAACAGACTGGGAAGGCCAGACTGAGGAATAACAGATGAGGTCAACTCCAACCCCAAACCCAGCCTGTCATCATCTTGAACAACCCACCACCAAGAGACTTCGCCATCCTACACAGATTGCAAGGAGAATCCTCCATTTCATGTTTTCTGGCTACATGTTACTATCAAGGACAGCACCAATTAACAATTTTCCTAGGACACGTTAATTACTGTTAAAGTTATCAGTTAAAAGTTGACATCACAGCACTGGCACACAGTACAATATTTCCACACAGTGAATTGAAGTGACTTCAGGCCTATGACAACTGGAGGAAATGCTAGGGCTTTCTGTTTTTGTTTTTTAAGAGAGGGTCTCAGTCTATAGTCAGGCTGGACTACACAGACTACTCACTGTGTAGTCCATGCCAACCTCAAACACATGGCAATCCTCCTGCCTCAGTCTCCCGAATGCTGGCATTACGGGTGTGTACCACCATACCTGGCCTATTAGGAAATGTTTTGAGACACGGATTCTGCCTGTTAAAAGCTGTGAGTTCATTCATTTCAGAGGTACAAAGCACCTATAATAAATAAAACTGCCCTAATTACTAACAGATGTGTCACATGGACACACAAGTACATGCCACACATACTGCATACATAAGCATATGATAGTGTGGGCTGAGCCCTGCATACATCTCATTAGCACACGATTTATGGCATCCAGCCCCTTCCCTTCCTTAGCTCTTAGATCTCTAAGCCTCAGGCCACCCAGTCACTGAGTCCAGCCTTTGCTCGGTCAGAAAACTGGCTCCACAACTTTAAGTAAGTTCAGTATATTTTGTGAAATCTCTCTTAGTGAAATAATAAGTTAAAATCTAGTCACTTCTACAAGTTTCGTTTATTCTTGTAGAAAGTACATATAGACCACAGAGATACTAGGCATATCACAGATAACCTATATTTGTTCCAGGTAGGAAATAATTTCTAATAGGTATTTTTTTTTTGAGACAAGGTCTTGCTCTATAGCCTAGCCTGGTCCTAAATTCACTGGTGTAGCCCAAGGCTGTCCTTGGTTTCAGGACAATCCACCTGCCTCAGCCTCCCAAATGCTGGGATTATAGGCATACACCATCACACCCAGCTTTATGTGGTGCTGGGGAATTGAACTCAGGGCCTTGTGCTTGCAAAGCAAATGCTTTAACCACTGTGCCATTCCTCTACCCCATAGGTACTTATTGTATTAGACTGGATATAGAATTATTCTTACTGGAGTATCTAGGTGCTGGATAATATACCTCTAATAGTTTCCCACTCCGAGGCAAAAAAAAAAAAAAAAAAGCAGCGGGGGGTGGGTGGGGAGAGACAGGTAACAGGTTAGGGCTGGAAGGTTTCACTCAGTAACATTTGTTAATGGAAAAACATCCAGGCTCAGTGGCACAGACCTACAATTCCAGCACTCTGGGAGACTGAGGCAAGAGGATTGCATGTTTGAGCCCAGCGGGGAAACTTAGTGACTTAGCGGGAGCCTGTCTCAAAGCCAAATATAAGAATGAGATGAGGATGTAGCTCAGTGAAAGGTCCTAGGCTCGTCCCCTTATACGACAGAGAAAAAAAGGAAAAACAGAGCTATAGGACATTGCTGACAAAAACGATGTAAGAAGCAGAAGAGCTGGAAAGGATCAGGGTCATCACAATCTGTATTCAGTAAAGACTGTTAAGATTCTAGCTTGTGTGTGTGTGTGTGTGTGTGTGTGTGTGTGTGTGTGTGTGTGTGTCTGTGTGGTGGTGGTGATGGTGGTGGTGGTGGTGGCACTGGGAACTGAACCCAGAGACTGGACTGGGCTGTTCCCATCCTTTTATTTATTTATTTATTTTGAGACAAGAGTGTCGCTAAGTTACCCAGGTTGGGCTCAAACTTGTGATCCTCCTACCTTAGACTCCCAGAGTGCTGAGACTACACGTGTGTGCCACCATGACTGGCTAGCATTATTTTTCCTTAAACATCTAGAATTCTCTAGATTGATATGTTTATTAGGCAATCAGCAATCAAATTTTTTGGTCTCAGGAGCTTTTTACACTCTTAAAAGTTATTAAAGACCCTAAACAATTTTTATGGGGATTATATCTGTCAATATGATGTACTACTAGAAATTAAAATCACGTGAAACCTGATAATGGGATAACACAAGAATGCAAACATATGGCTTCCACAGCAATCGGGGATGACATCACACAGCAAGCTCTACAACACAGTCACGAAGCATGACAAGGAAAAAGGCAGATAACATCTTAGTATTGTTTTAAAGCAGTTTTGAACTCAGTTACCCTAAAAGCATTTCAGGGATTCCTAAGGTCCCAGGACCACACTTTGAAAACAGGTATATTAGGCTGTTTTTCTGTGCTTGCTCAGGGTCTAGAGAGAAGGTGAAGGTAAGTAATTGAGGCACAGTGGACTCCAGGTGGAAGGAAAAAAAAGAGGTAGATGGCAGCCAGGAGCACGCCGAGGAAACATGAAGGGGAGGAGGCACCTGCCTGTGCCTCTGCCACCTACCCCAAGACCTGCTCTGGCCGCTGTGGGAGTTTCTGTCAGCAGAGGCCTGAAGAGGCAAGGAGTGGACTCTCAGAGTCTGCCTTACTCAGCCCCTGGGTTAGTGGTTTCTTCTATTCTTGCTGCAGGTGTTTCCCGTCTGCAGTCCAACCTCCTGCTGGTCACCTCGATTGTGACATTTACCTGGATTTCTAACCTGCAGTCCTCAACTTGCCCAGCCTGAGCTCTGTATCCACTGGTTATTTGCTTTATTGTTGTTGTTTTATTTGTTTGGAGACAGAGTCTCACTCTGTAGCCCAGGCTGGTTTTGAACTCACTCTGTAGTCCAGGCTGGCTTTGATCTCATGGCAATCCTCCTGTCTCAGTCTCCCAAGTGCTGGGATTCCAGGCGTGCACCACCACGCCCAGCCTTTTTAGATCCACTCTGTGTATTGTTCTTCCTCACTTTGAGGCTCTCTTTGGCTTACAGTAGCTGCCAGCTCTACTCCTAAAAGAAGAATCCCTAGTCCTCTCTCACCCCTTCCCCACACATACTTCAATTCAGTTCAATAAATGTGGCCAGCATGGTAGTGCAGGCCTGTAATCCCAACGCTAGAGAGGCTGAGGCAAGAGGATCCCAAAATTCAAGACTACCCTAGGCTACATAGTGAGGCCTTATCTCAAAAAAAATGTTTTAAATATCCACTATATGCTAGACACTTGCAAAGTTGAACATGATCCCCACCCTCAAGCAGCTGTGGTTGAATGGGAGAAAAAAACATCAACATACTTAATTCCAGAGCTCTGTTCCCAAGTAGCTGGTTTCCAGCCTAAGCTAGCACCTTTGTCCTGAGTATGACACCCTCCTGGAAAGGCTTTGGACATCTGTGTCAAGGCCTTCTCACCTCACCTGCCACCTTTTCCAGAATATCCTGGTCTTGGACCCCAGTAAGTCAGTGTCTCTTTCCATACTTGCCTGGAACTGAGCACTCAACTTCCCTTCCTCCAAGCTTCCTGTTAGCATTAAGAAGAGAGTAGCTTTGCCAGAGGATACCTCATTACCTCACCCCTCCCCAAGCCTCATTCTCTCCTCAGAATATTTTTCACTGACTGCCTCACTTACCTCACTTTTCTTTCGTTATATGGAAAAATCTCCTATTTTCCTATCTGAATAGGGCCTGAAGAAATGAGAATTGCTTATATAATCGATTGTTAGCTAGGGCCCTCCTTCCCCTACTCAAAGCAAGCATCTCTTCTTGGATGGCAGGAATTCTTACATAAGAAAGAGGTTTTTTGCGGGGGGGGGGGGGGGGGGGAATTCATCCCTGAAGATGGTGGAGTCCTCCATCTGGGAGTGTCCATGGCCCTCCTTGATCATACTAGCTAAGGGACAGTCTGCTCCTTGCTCCCTTTCTCATGCCATTCTATTATTTTATCTTTCTTTCCCTTCCCCCCACCTCTATAACACTTACCACAATTTATTCTTATATTTGTATTTGCTTATTTGTTCCTTGTCTGTTTCTCCTACTAACTGTGAACTCCAAAAAGGTACAGACTATATATCTCTTATGCACTCTAGAGCACACCAGTACCTGGCACCATCATGAGGACACACTGGTGCTCAGTGAATACCAATGTAATGAGTCAAGCTTTGAATGAATCAAACATAGACTGAATAATATTTACTATGGTGGACAGAGTTAAGAACAAGCCCTGGGGACTCAGGGATTGTTTCCTAGAAGAAAAAACAACTTGTCTGAGTCTTTAAAAGCATATGAAGTATTATTCAGACACAAAAAGTGAGAAGGTTGTTTCAGAAAAAAATTACAATGTAAGCAAAACTTGTCCTGCCATTGCCATGTTCAGGTGTTCAACAGTCACACACTCATGCTCAGACGTGCAAATAGATGTGTCACTCACAGTCAGTCACAACCAAACATATACATCACAGCTACACAACCCTTACTCACTGGAGAAGAATGGCCGCTCAGATCCAGCCCGTACACACATCTACTTAGAACCAAGGAATCTCAGGGTGAAAAGGATCTTAAAGTCATTCCATAGGCCATCTCAAATCCTCTTTAGAAAAAAGTAAAGGGCATGGTAAACATACAGGAAACACTTATACCCATGAATCATGGAAGTTTAGTGAGGGAACCAGAGAAAGATTCATGGATATGAGTGCCCACGGGTATGACTGTGAGGAGGGAAGAAAGCACTGTACACAAATGCAGCACAGAGCACAAAGGCGCAGGGCAGGAAGGCCCCAGGCGCCAGGCACTCCGGGAGGTCCAGTGGGCTGGCTTTCTGGGAATGAGGGAACTGGGAAGTGAGGTGGATATAGTAGGTTGAGAACAGATTTCAGATGTTTCTCAACATCCTGATAAGCAGTCAGGATTTTATTCTGTAGGAAACAAGTTACTGAAAGTTTTGAGCTGAGGAGACATGAGCAATCACACCAACCCTTTCTGTAAGTTCTTCCTTTTTCCATTTCTTTCCATTCTTATCATCATCCTCTTCAAGCTATATCACCCTACACCTTCTAATCTATTAGGATGTCTCGCTGCCAGGTCTCTTTTTCATATAATCCCACCTGAATTCTGCCACTGTATTTATCTTTAAAAATAATGTCAAGGGCTGATGGCACAGCTCAGTGGTTAAAATGCTTGCTTACTAAGCACAAGGCCCTAGGTTCTATTTCTTAGCACCACATAAGCAAAGCAAGTAAGATGGTCCACGCACTCAGAAAACTGAGGCAGGAGGATTGCTGTGAGTTTGGGGCCAGCCTGGGCTACACAGTGAGTTCTGGACCAGCATGGATGACAAAATGAGACACTGTCTCAAAAATAAAACCAACAAAAATAATGTCAAGGACTCCAAATTCAAGTCCCAGTGACTTAAAGACCAGAGCTGTCCTTAACCTAATTATACCATTGCAGCTTTATTTCCTATATCTTCTTTAAGTGATCAATCCTTTCTCATCAGGCCCGGATCTTTCACATCTCCCAAACATATGCATCTCTATCTGTTTCTTCTTTGCACAGGCAACCTGTATCCCCTATCCTGCTCTGCAAACATGACAGCTACCACTGAAGTCACAGAGTTTGACTTTCTTTACATAGGCCTCCCATAAAGCCAGCCGACAATGACTTTCTCCTTCAAACCATGAAAGCTCTTTGTCTGGTCTAAGCATATAATCATACCTTCTCCTGAACTTCATCTGATTTATACCTTGCCTCTCCAGAGAGGCTGTGGTCCCTCCAGGGGGCTCAAATCTTTTCCTGAACTTCTCTCTCCCTCAACTTGCCTACGACTGGCATTAGGAAAGTCAATATTCTAGGCTCCTTGGCACTGACCAGTCATTTTGGGAAGCAGACACACAAAAAGTCACAAAGCTGAAAGGGAGGAAGAGTGACACTAGACTCCAAAAGTCTCTGTTCATTTCACTTCTGTAGTTTACAACTCCTGCTATGTTTCCAGGGTATCTGGGGTTTTGTGAGAGACAGAATCTACCGCCAAGTGCCTCTTTCCCTTCTTCAAACTGGGCTCAAATGATACCTGAAAGGCCTCTCTGAGGGCTTGGGTTTGTTCCTGGGTACGATTGTCCTGCCAGGGCCGGCCTGTCGAGCGAGTGGGGCCCGCACGGAGACTCTCCCCAAAGACATCCAGGTAAAAGAAGACATAGTCCCCATTGGTCAGGTTCTCCCTCTGAGCCTGAAGCAGGATCTCATGCAGCATCTCCAGAGGACCGCAGATATACACAACTGCGAGCAGGCACACGGCAGATGAGCACCCTGAGAGGGCATCCAGGCTCCCACGCGACCCTCTCTCTGCATTATCTATATGGCCTCCTCTAGCACGAGAGTGCCCCACTTATTGACACCCAGCAGATGTTCCCCACCCTCTCTCCCTTGGAGCCAAGTTGTAAGTACCCTGGGGCCATATGGACCATCTGGCACAAGTCAGAGGGGACTCCAGACCCCAGGGGGTAAGCGCAATCCCGGCAAGCTCCTCCCTCCGCAGAGCCTTGCCCGCTGCTCTCCACCAGCCCTCCTCACTCCCATTCTTCCTTTAGGTTCAGCGTCATAACTGCTCAGACTCACGCAGATAAGCGTTATCTGCCTTTCCAAACCAAATCGGCGACGCTCTGAACCTGCTCATCGGGTCCTCTCTATTTCAGCCGGGCCAAGGAGTCTCTGCCCAGTCTGTGGCGCCTCTGCTCACAGACAGGCGCACGTTTAAGAGTAACCATCAGCCACATACACTACTCTGGGGTACCCACATTGCTTTCCTGAACTCAGCAACGCCCCCAATCCCACGCTCTCCAAGGACAAACTTCACCCCTCACGCCCTCGCTCACGCCTGCCATGACATCCACAGCCCCTCCCTCACGCCAGGTCCTCCCACGGGCGCTCTGTCCACATCTGTTCTCCCTCCCACCGCCACGCGCGTCCTCGATGCCTATATCCACCTGCAGTTTCCCACTGCCGTGCTCCACGGACACAGTGACCCACCTCCCCGACCATAAGACAGCGAGGGCCACACTCACTGCGCCCGTTGGCCCGGATGAAGTGGGTGGCCTGCTCGGGGCCCCCTGGCTCGCGGGCGTACACCTGGTGCTGCACACTGAGGTTGCTGCCCTGTAGGGCCTCAAAGACGCCCTCGATGGTGAAGTAGTGAGGCCGGTCATCTGTGCGAGCATCCAGATACAGCAAGGCAGCACGGGCCGTCCAGTTGAAGTGGCCGTGTAAAGTCACTACAAACTCACCCAGCTTGGGAGCAGAGGGCCCAGTGCGGACCAGGGTACGATAATGCTCATTCTTAGCAGCAAAACCAGAAGCCACTGCACCAGCAGTCAGCAAGGGAAGGCGCCAGTGTGAGGCAAAGCGGGCCACAGAGGCAGCAGGGTACACGCAACCCGGGCCCAGCAGAAGGTCGGGGTCATGGTAGAGCTTGAGGTCCACGGCGCGCAGCGGTGCCAGGTACTCAGAGCAGGCGCCGTCTAGTTCAGAGCTAACAAACCGCAGGTCCACGGGCAGTGCCCTGCCCAGAGCTTCCACCGCTAATGCCACCGCCGGACCCACCCGTGGCCAGGCCCACGCGTAGCTCAGGTTGTGTTCTGGCAGCACCACCGCCAGCGTCAGGTTCCGCGCCCCTGGAGGTCGCACCCCACCTGCCAGGGCTGCCACCACCAGCAGCAGTGATGGCAGTGCCATGGGGATAAAGCAGCAGCTGCACCGCCCCCCGAACCTGGGGCCGCTCCGGCCTACAGGGCCGGCACACGCGCCACCCAGCCTGGAGCGTGGGGAAGAGGGCCAGAAGAGAAGTGGGGAGAAGCTGAGCTCGCCAGGACACAGAAAGGACGGGGCAGCAGGGGCGCCGGGAGGAACCTGAGTGGGCAAGGAGCGGGCCGCCAGCCCAAGGCAAGCACCCGGGACTACGGGCAACGGGGGCAGCGGGAGGGATGGGGACAAGGGGCGGCGAGGCAGCCTGGCCAACCCGAAGCGCAGCCGGGATCTGAGCCCGGGATGGGGCGAGGGCTGGGGGGGGCTGGTACAAAGGAACGGCCTGTGGGGGCCTCACGGCTGAAGGGGCTGTGAGGGCGGGGAGCTGCGGAGACCACGGCCGGGGGGCTGCGCTGGGAGGGCGCCCGCGCCGCGGAAGGTCGGGGGCATGGGCGGGCGGGCGGCAAGGCGAGGCCTGGGCCGGCGAGGAAGGAGAGGCGAGGGCGAGTCTCCCCGCGAAGGCTTCTCCCGCAGCTCCCGCTTGGACGAACGGGCCCGGGCGCGCGTCCCATCCGGAGCTGCGGCGCCCCGCCCGAGTCCCCGCTCCGCTTCTCCTGGGCCCCGGCGGCGGCGCTGCCCGGCGCCTCCTCCCGCCCCGCGCCTGGGCCCCCGCGCGCGCCGCCCGTCCAGGTCAGGTCGCCTCGGCTCGGCGCGTCTCGCTCCCTGCGCCGCCGCCGGCGGCCCAGTGTGACTCGGCGGGCAGGCCGCCGGCCCCCGCCCCGCCCCCGCCCGGCCCCGCCCCCCGGCGCCCCGCCCAGCCCCGCCCCCGGCGCCTCGGCCCGCCCCGCCCCCGCCCGGCCCCGCCCTCCGGCGCCCCGCCCGGCCCCGCCTCCGGCGCCTCGGCCCTCCAGGCCTCCTACCCAGCCGCGACCGGGCCTGCGGGCGGCGCGGCTCCCGGGCGAGCCCACGTTTTGACAGCCTCCTCTACCCGCCTGCCGCCTGCTAGCCCCTGGCCCCCAGCCGTTCTCCGGCGGCCTCACGGCCGGTCGTCTCCCCTGCACTTGCCCTGTTCTCCTCAGGGTCCCCGGCCCTAACTTCCTGAGCCCCTCAGTCGCTGCAGTTTCCTGCAAGCAGCCAGGAATCCCCAAATGCCTGGCATCCTCGCTAGTCCCCGGCTAGGAGACCGAGCCGCCTTCCCGATCTCCGGGACCCTCTCCGTCTCCTTCGACAGGAAGACGCGTCTCACCCGAAGGCCCCTGGGCCACCAGGAGCTTCCGAGTCCTTCCGAGGCCCCGAGGCCCCTCCCAGGGTCGCTACTCTTCACCCGCTCTCTCCTCATCCCCACAGCCCCTCCTGCGCCCTTCCACGCGTCCTGGAAGGCTCGCCGTGGCCGGCCAGCTCCCCCCAGCAGTCGGCTCCAGGCCCTTCTCCGGTTTTCTCCTCCCTGCACAGCGCCCGCTAACACCGATGCAAGCGTACAGATCGAGGACGCCCAGCGATGGAAACCACTGCCCCCCACCTCGGGTTCCACCCCTCTCCCACGGGTCCAGCCTAGAAAGGTCGGCTAGGTGCCCCACCTAGGAGTGACGATCCGGTCCTAAGGAGCAGCTCGTGAGGGATGGCATCACGGTGGCAGAGGCTCACTGCCAGGGGGCCCTGCGGAGTTTTCTCAAACTGTCATAAAGGAGATGCCCATAGCCCACTTTCCTCCATGCTGAAAGGCACCATTTCTCTCGTGCTTCAAGCCACTTCTCCAGAAATCACAGAGCCAAGAAGCTGAGAGCTCCTGGGCATAGGTGGTGGGAGTGTAGACCGCGGACGCTCAGATTCTCCGGGATAAAGGCGACACCTAGTGGTTGGGAAGGAAATTAAGGACAACGCTATTTTATTCTTAAGCAAGATATTTATTTCTTGAACATTGGAGACGGGGCACAAGCCGTAGGATGAATACAATGGAAGCTGAATGGGACAGCACTTTCCTTTGAGGAGCATACAGACGGAAGCCCCATGGCGCAGAGGTACCCCGATGAAAACATCTTTGGCCTCAAGCCCAGTAGAAACATAATAAGCCTTAAGGACAGTTCCTTCTTTAACACCGAGGGAAGGAAACTATACTTCTAGGCGCCTGCCACTGACAGTGAAAAGAAATTCTGCCCTATCTGAGCAAGGAAAAATGGTACAGATGGGGGACAGGACAAGCTGACAAAGACATGGCTAACTTTTTGCCAGTCAATCGAATTATTTTAATTAAGAAGAAAAATCCAAAACGGCACAATCTCAAAGAACCTCAAAATGTCAGGGCTAAGACAAATCCTGTAAATGTATTGTACAGTGTTCTCACTTAAAGATAACTGAAGCTGGGTGTGGTGGCCCAAGCCTGTAATCCCAGAGCTTGGTAGGCTGAGACAAAGGACTGCCATGAGCTTAAGGTCAGCCTGAGTCACATTGTGAGTTCGGGGCAACCTGGAGAAAATCAAAAACTAAGCCCCAGAGAGAAAAATCACACAGCTTCCTCTCCCCTCTGCCTCATTCACAGTTGGCTTTTTAGTGGCACACCAGAGATTCAGCCCCAGGTTTCTGGGTCTGTAAGGGAAGCCTCATTAGTAAGGGGGCTCTTTATTCTGCTGAGTCATGGAACTTGAAGACTTACAGTGTACAGTTACAGTGTCATGGCCACCAAAGACCCAGAGGAGGGTGTACAAAACACCTGCAGTTCCTAGTGAAAACAGCCACCACTGTTATCCAGACGAGTTCCAGTATATGGTATGTCATTACTCACAATATTCAAGACAACACTTCATTCTAGTAGAGATTAAACACTCAAGCATCTGGTCCCTTCCTTCTTTCTTCCTTTTGGCCACAAATACTAGAAAGTGGAGAGGGACTGGAGGTTAAATTGCTTTATGGGGTTTTTAAATTATCATCCAGGGGCTGGAGGAATGGCACAGCAGTTAAAGTGCTTGCCTAGCAAGCACAAGACCCTGGATTTGATTCCCAAACACCACATAGAAAAGCTGGGCATGGTGATGCATGCCTGTAATCCCAGCACTCAGGAGGCTGAGGCAGGAGGACTGCCAAGTACAAGACAAACCTGGGATCCATAGTGAGTTCAGGACCATCCCAAGCTACTGAGCAAGACCCTGTCTCAAAAAATAAAACAAAATTATCATCCAGTGAAAAGTTTTTGTTTTGTTTTTTCAACTTGGGAAGAAGGCTGAAAATATTTTTATTATTTTATTAATATGTAATGAAAATATTACATAAATGAGAGTTTTGCAAGCTCAGATAGGAGGATTGCAAATTCAAGTGACCAAGGGACCATGGCAATTTAGAGACTTAGTAGACCCTGTCTCAAAATAAAAATCAAATAGC
Source organism: Ctenodactylus gundi (assembly GCA_004027205.1). Taxonomy (NCBI): domain Eukaryota; kingdom Metazoa; phylum Chordata; class Mammalia; order Rodentia; family Ctenodactylidae; genus Ctenodactylus; species Ctenodactylus gundi. The sequence continues at coordinate 118,793 of PVKB01004538.1, forward strand.
CCTGGGAATGTAGCTCAGTGCAAAAACCAGGGTTCAACCCCCAGTATCAGAAGAGGAGAGGGGGAATGAATGTTGGTTATCCATATATTTCAGTTACCCGCGCTATTGCTTCTTTCATTGATTTGGTTAGTAAGATTTTGGCTGAATTTAAGGATCCTGTTGCAGTGCATACAAAGCCTGGGAAACCTGATGCCGCTGGCCTAAGCAGCACCCAACCAGAGTCCGGTGTCCTTTCCTACTACTCTACAGATACTGCCAATAACTTCTGGGTAGGGTCAGACAAGACACTGCTCAGTGTTTCTGAAGTAGTTTCTGCTCCAGAAACTAACTGCAGAACATCAAGTTGGCAAGCTGCTAGAAGTTGCTGTGGTCTCCAAGCTGCCATGTGGTTAGGCAGAAAGAAACCCTAACCCCAGTCACATGCAGACCAAGGAAGCGTCAAGACCCTAACCAACTCCTGGGACTCAGGCTCACCCTCATGTCCAGGGTAGATAGACCATGACGCCCCACGTTGACAACACTGAGCGGTTTTATAACTGATCTGATTTCACAGCTAAATCTGGACCCTCAGGTTTACCCTACCCCAGGCCATGCCTCCCAGGCCTGAAGGATTTGAGAGAAACAAAATATCTTCCAGTTTTCTCGAGATGAGCAGCGAGAAATGCAGAAGGAGGCTTTGACTAGATGTAATTATCCCCAGCACATGAGTCAGGCAGAGCCAAGACAGCCTGCCAACAGAGGGCAGAAAACGGCCATGGAAAAAGAGACCAAAGGAGGCACAAAGGCACTTTTTACATGACACATTTTAGTGAGGAAAAGAGAAGAGCAGTGAAGCATATAGGAACGTAAGAAACACTACATGAAAAATCTACATTACTGTACTTCTTGTACTTCTTTTGGCCCCAGTGAGGGAGACAGAATCCTGAGACAAGTCAAATCACAGCTGCTCACGCAGCCACCCTCCTCTAAAGTCTACCACCCTGTAGCACCACCCAGGCACTAGAGGATGGTCTAGACCTGGGGCCAGTTCACTTTCTCAGCATCTTGAAGGAAATGCTAGGGGGTTAAGCTTTAGGGGTTAGGATTTCATACATCTCCTTTTTTTTTTTTTTTTTTTTTTGAGACTAGAGACAGGGTCTTGCTCTGTAGCCCAGGCCGGTCCTGAACTCACTATGGAGCCCAGGATGGCCTCAGACTCACAGCAGTCCTCCCGCCTCAGCCTCCTGAGTTCTGGGATTACAGGTGTGTGCCATGCCACCATGCCCAGCTTTATGTATTGCTGGGGAATCAAATTCAGGGCCTTGTGCTTTCAAGGCAAGTGCTCTAACCTCGTTGCCATTCCTCCAGTCCCCATCTCCTTCTTTTGAAATTTCAAAAGGTTTTAAGAGTTACAGGCAGAGCTTAGAAGAAGAAGAAGAAGCTTGATGTTTGTGGGACCCTGGATTTAAAAGCCAGCACCACACACACACACACACACACACACACACACACACACACACACACAAAGTTTAAAATATTTTCCAACCAGACCACAACTTACCTATTAAATACAGTTTTAAGAAATGAACATGGCACACGCCTATAATTTCAGCACTCGGGAGGCTGAGGCAGGAGGACTGCCATGAGTTCAAGGCCAGCCTGGGCTACATAGTGAGTTGAGGACCAGCCTGGGCTACAGAGCAAGACCCTGTCTCAAAAGAAAAAAAAAATCCAGAAACTAGAAATGTCAGGTTTGTTGAAAACTGCATCCAGACAATTATTTTTCCAATGAAAAATGCTTAAAAAGCCAATAATTTTACAACTGAAATTTAAGAATTGTCAGAAGCAAGCATGCACATCTGCATTCTTTGTGGTTCAAGCTTCGATCTCCAAGTAAAGCATAATCACTTGTACCCAGGCCCGGACCTGCAGCCCTGCAAGGCCAGGCAAGACCCAGTGGCCTCCTCTGCTCTCCTACACTTGGCCTCTCCTCCCGGGAAACATGTACTATTTACCTGTGCTCACCCTGTCATTTTTCATCATTAATATAACTCCAGTATTTACTTGCCACCCTTGGGAACCATTTGATCGCATAAAGCCTCAAATGATATGCTCTCTGTTGTGCTATCTCGTCTACCCTATGTGAAACTCCACTGTCTTCACGAAGTCTTCCCCTTAGAAAAAGAGGCAAGTGGCACACGGCAAGAAGGAAAGGTATTGCCTCACCTATTAAGTCTTGGTAAGTCCACAAGCAGCCTGCACAAAAGGACACACAGGGACCATGGTCACAGCGCTTCTAGGGAACAAAATGTACTCATCACTATTTTAACCTGCTGCATCCAGACTGGAAAGAGGAAGAGAAATCTCAAGTAAAATCTGACAGAACTGTACTCCTTTTGTGTGTGCTGCAGTATGTCACACACACACACACACACACACACACACACACACACACACACACACGGGTAGCTAAGCAACAGCAAGGACATGCTGGCTGCAGAAAAACTGAAAATAGGAAGTTCACTGGAGAAGTTCCTGGAGAAAGCCAGCATGACATGGTATTACTAAGTGCCTAACATAGGACAATGGCCTATTAATAGGAAGAAACAAATTTGAGATGATTCGAAGAAAGAAACAACAGGATGAGGTGGCAGACTGGATCTGCAAGATAAAGAGGAAAGGGTCAAAGATTACTCTAGAATAGGCCACAAAGGAAAAGGCCCTTGGGCCAGGCAAGAAATGGGAAGAGCTGGGTAGGTACAGCAATCCCAGAAGCCCTTGTTTCATCTAACGTAGATGCTGCCACTCTTGGGTGGAGCCCAGAGTTGTCAATTCCAAGGATTTTTTTTTCTTTTGGATGACGTCAAGCCTTCAGTCTTGCCAGCCTCCTGTCCAGCCTCTATCCTACATTCAGATGCCAAAGCGACTTTTCATAACAAAAGCCTAATTATGTCACTTCCCTGCTTTAAATTCTTAAATGGTTCTCAATGGAAGCGATGTTCTTCAGACTGTTATTTTTAGCAGCAAAATCCTCCCTTCATATAAAAGTTTACACATAAAACAACAGAAAAAGATGAACATTTAAGCTGGCCCAGTGGCTCAGACCTATAATACCAGAATTTTAGGAGGTTGAGGCAGGAGGTTCACAAGTTTGAGCCCATCCTGGGCAACATAGCAACTTAGTCAGATTTGTCTCTGTGTTAGTTACTTATTCATTACTGGAACAAATACCTAACATTCACAACTCAAGGAAGGAAAGTTTTATTTCAGCTCACAGTTTCGGAAGGTCTGGGACAATCCACTCATGGGAGGCTGGCAATGGTGAAAGTACATGGCAGAGCCTAGAGAGTGGCTCACAGCATTGCAGGCAGACAGCCAAGTGAGGCAGGAGCTGGACAAAGAAAAGGAACCAGTTAACCTAGCCGAGTAATAAGAGGAGCCAGTTTATGCCTGGAGACTGGGCAAGGCCAGAGCTTTCCCAGGAAATAGTTATACTAATGTTTCTCCTTCCTTCCTTTGATTACTTCAAGCTGCCAGTTGTGCCCCGCCTCATCAGGGATGTGGACCCCAACCTCACTTCCTGGCCCACAAGTCAATAACACAAACCTAAAAGCTTTTGCCCAGGGCATCCTCAGTCTCAACAAGTTGACACAATCTCTCCAGGTCCAAGCATCCACCCCCTTGCAGCCAGTTCCTACTTGGCAACAGCATAAGGTTCCAGTTGTCCTACTACATCCAAATACATGAGGCTTTGCGGGGACACTGCAGATCCAAAACATAATAGTATCACATAAAGAAAAAAATGTTAGGGGTGTAGCTCAGAGTGGAAGGTCCTATGTTCAATCCACAGTACCACAGAAAGAAAGAACATTTAAACAGAGCCTGATCATACAGGCCCACAATCCCAGCACTTACCTAGAAAAGGTGAAGCCCAAGTTTGATCCCCAGCATCACATAATACAGAGCATAGTGGCACACACCAGTAATCCCAGCACATAGGAAGCTGAGGCAGGTTTGCACATAGGAAGCTGAGGAAGCTGAGTTCTAGGCCAGCCTGGCTTCCATAGTGAGTTCAGGACCTAGACTAGACAGCAAGGCCCTATCTCAAAAAGGGGGGGGGGGGGGGGGGGGGGGGGGGCTGGTCTGAAGGGGCAGAACAGTGGAGCTTGACCTAGAGGGACAGATCACTGGGACACGACCTGAAAGGACATATGCTAGCTCTGCCCTTCCTTACTCACTGGCTTCCTGGCCACCATGCTGCAAACAGCTTTTCTTCCTGCTGGACCTCTACCGTATGCTTCCACCTTTGCCAGCCACACATGAGTAGACCTCCCTTCTGAAACAGTGAGCTAAAATAAATCCTTCCTCACTTAATTTATGGATGTCAGGGCTCATCAATGAAAAAGTAACTAAGACAGAAATTGTTACCAGAGAAGAGGGGTTATTGCTGTGACTTTACATATCAATGTAGATTAGAAGCCTTTGGAGCTGGTTTGCGGGGTTGCGGGGGGCGGTTTGGAAAGTTTTGTAGATGCTGCTAGAGAAGCTTGAGAATTCTGTGAACCAAGCTCAATGGGAAATTCTGGTCAGAGCTCAGCTCATAAGACAAAAACACTGAGAGAAGTGTGGATTGTAAAGGGAAATAAAAGCAGAAGCCATTCTATAAAAAAAGATACTAGATTAAACACCAGTGTTAGGAAAAGAGATCAGATTTATTTATATATAATAACCTAAGCAACTGTTTGGTGGAACAGAGATATATGAACTCAGATATCTAAATCGTGCAGAATTCAGGACAATTTTTGACATCTGAAAAGCACTGCCAGTGTCTCAGTACAAACATTAACAAGATAAAATTCCTTCTTGTATAAAATACATTCTCAGGGCCGAGGGGCATAGCACAGTGGTTAGAATTCTTGCCTAGCAAGGCCCTGGGTTTGATTCTATAGCACCACATAAAAATCAGCTGGATGTGGTGGCACATGCCTGTAATTCCAGCACTCGGGAGGCTGAGGCAGGAGAAATGCCACGAGTTTGAGGCCAGCCTGGGCTACATAAGTGAGCTGAGGATCAGTCTAGAGTACAAAGTGAGACCCTATCTTAATTAATTAATTCTTAATTCTGTGAAACTGTTCTCACATTGTGGAGTTCAGAATGCCAGCAGCATTCACCCGTCACCATAATAGCAACCCAAAAATGCCCGCAAATTTCTAAACTTCCCCTCCAAGAAGTCCTGCAGAGCCACCATCCTACAGAATAGAGAATAAGAACTCTGCCCACCAGGGTCTCCAACCTCATCTGTGGCATGTGTGCCTTCTCAACATGCAAATGTATGTGTGGCTCCCAATGGCCATGCTGTTCCAAGCCCATGTGTTGCCCAGCAGCCTGAAATTTCTTCCCTTGTCTTCTAATGATTCTCTTCTGAGGCCTTCCCAGGCCACCCTTTATAATCCTTCACTTAATTCACTGGTTGTAAAGTAGGCATAATTAGGGGGACCCAGTGGCAGACCTGTAATTCTTGTGCTCTGGGAGGCTGAGGCAGGACAATTTTGAGCCCAGCCTGGTCAATTTAGCAAAACCCTGCTTCTAAACCAAAAATAAAAATGGGTGGGGGATTTAGCTCAGTGCAAAGGCCCTTGGCTTGATCCCAGTGCTACTTTTCTTTCTTCCTTCCTTCCTTCCTTCCTTCCTTCCTTCCTTTCTTTCTTTTTCTTTTTCTTTTCTTTTCTTTTCTTTTTTTTTGAGACAGGGTCTTTCTCTGCAGCCCAGGCTGGTCCTGAACTCACTGTGGAGCCCAGGCTGGCCTTGGACTTGGCAATCCTCCTGCCTCAGCCTCCCGAATGCTGGGATTCCAGGCATGCACCACCAGTTTTCTGTGGTGCTGGGGAATTGAACCCAGGGACTTATGCTTGCTATGTAAGTGCTCTACCTCTGTGCATTCCTCCAGCCCATGACAAATATCTTATATGCACCTCATTACAACATCATGGGTGGGGTCTGTAACACTCTGCCCTTTGGGTTATATAAAAACTCAGCTTGATCTGGTTTACAACTCCAGACTAAGGTCCTGTGAGGAATTCATCTCCTATCCTCTTCCAGCCCAGGCTCGGGGAACCTGAAGTAGGGAGGAATATGGCTCCTTCTTTCACTCTTCTTCCTCCTTCTGGAAAGTTCTCTAGAACAAGTGCTAGCTCTTCAGCAGTTGAGAACTAGGAGGGAGGAGTGGGAACGACTCTGTTTATCTAACAGTGCCCGTACTGCTCACTGGATGGCAGCGGCTTTGCCTGTTGTTGGCAGATGTCGACATGTTGGCCTTTTCATGGCAATTGTGAGTTCTCCTGGGCCATGCCATACTGCAGACAATGCTGCTCCAGGTCATCCCTTTCAATCCCCTTGCTCCTGTCAGCAATCAACCCTTGGGATGTCTTACTAGCAATGTGGCCCAAAACCCAGCTGTCTTCCTCAGAGTCTCTTTGATCACAGAAATTTGCATATCCTCGACAAGTCAAGCAGAAAGAGTACAGACAAGTCCTTCATACTCAGCCTTGCACCTCTCTCTAACTGCCTTTTCTCTTCTTAGATATATACAGCGCTGAGCAAGTTTACTGTCTAAATAATCTGGTCAGGGAATGGGGGAATCAGTTTCTCCTTCATACAGATTCTCTTTGATTCCCTTTGCTTGGTTTGCAGGGAAAGGGGGAAAGTACTGACTAGATTCCTGACTTCTGCCTTAACTTATAATTTATATAAGCTGGGAATGGAGGTGGGGTCGGGTAGCAGTGGGAAGCAGCAGGGCCAGTTCTACTACTTTGCTATAAGCACTAGGAAGAGAGAATTTGACCTCACTTATTAGTAACTGCTTCTACAGAGTGTATTACCTACTGCTTCTCTGTGTGCAGCTTTAGAACCTGCAAGGTTCCAAGGCAATAGGAAGAGTTGTCGACAATGTATTCACACAAAGGGAGGGCGTTATGAAGTAATGCACTGCTTCGTGAGAAGGCAAGTCATCTTCAGGGTGAGCAGTGAAACACCAGGTGAAGGTTCAGGCAGAGTTCATCATTTGTGCATGTGGGAGGAGGGTGGTATTTAAGCCACCAGAGCAGGCGAGTGGAAGGAAGGCTGGAATTTCAGGGGCTTGTATACATCCAGAAACATCCAGGCCAGACACAAATTTTCTAAACGCAGTGCTCTAATATAAAAGTAGCCTGATCACTTCAGTAATTATTTTATATTTAACTTATTTTTCAATTGTTTATATTTTCTATTATTTTATTTTATTGTATGGTATTGGAGCCTGAGCCCAGAGCCTTCTCACTGAGCTACAACCTCAGCTCATTTAAAAAAAATATTTTGAAACAGATTCTCATTAAGTTGCTAAGTTGCCCAGGCTGGGTTCAAACTCATGATCCTCCTGCCTCAGCCTTCCTGAGTGATGGCATTACAGTCCTACACCGCAAGGGCCATGCTATTTTTCAAAACTAAGCCACTGTGTATCCTGCCACATAGTAAAATATGATTAATAACAGAATTCAGCAAGGCCCAGTGTTTCAGGCCTATAATCCCAGCACTCTGGGAGCCTGAGAAAAGAGGGATTGCAAGTTGGAGTCCAGCACAAGCTATTTGGCAACTTAGCAAGATCCTATCTCTAAATCAAAAATAAAAAATGTACTTGAGACATAGTTCAGTGCTAAGATCCTGGGCTCAATCCTCAGTACTACCACTACTACTAATAATAATAATTGAGGGACTTCAAAGAAGGGCCCAGACAGGCAGGTTGTTCTGAGACCAAGGCCAGCCTGGGCTATCCCAGTGAGGTTAGGACTACCCTGGGCTACAGAGTGAGACCCTGTCTCAAAAATAAAAAGAAAGAAAGAAAGAAAGAACAAAGAACTGTCCAGAAATTTGTTTTTACCTTAAAATGTAGATGTTGACAATACCTCTTCTGGGTATTTTTCCAAAAGAGTTAAAAGCACCATATAACAGCAGGGATACATGCATACCCATGTTTATAGCAGCCCAACTACTAGCTAAATCATGGAAGATGCCAAAATATCCACTAGTGACCAATGGGTTAAAAAAATATGGTATATATACACAATGGAGTACCACTCTGCCATAATGACACATAGATTTGAGTCATTTGTAGGTAAATGGATACAGCTTGAGACCACTATGCTTAGTGAAGTGAATCAGCTCAGAAGATGAAATATCACATGGTTTCTATAATGTAAGAAATCCAGGCTGTAAATAAATAATAGAGTCAAATAAATGAGATGTTGGGAGTCAGGGATGAGGGAGGGGATGAGAGGGCAAGAAAGGGGATGGGGAAAGGAACATGAAGTTGTTGTGATATATATGTGCACAAAATTCTCATGTTTAACGTAACCATTGTATATTTAATACACATACTAATAGAAATGAAAAATAAAATAAAATACAGATATTGGACTGAAAATTGCCAATATTGATTGCCTACCTGAAGAGAAGGGAAATATCTGAGGGACCAGATGAATTGGAGAATTTTTTATTATTTATCATTTTCTATTTCTTTGATTTTGTTACCTCTGTGCAAGTATTACCTGTTCAAAATTAATTCTAATCATAAATTAGAAAGCATAAAAATACATGCTACTAATATAGAGTGCTTGATACTTTGAACGGTTTTTGTTGTTGTTTTTGTTTTTCTCAAAATAGGGTCTCGCTCAGTAGCTCAGGCTGGCCTCAAGCACATGACAATCCTCCTGCCTCAGCCTCCTAGGTGTTGAGACTATAGGCATATGCCACCAAGCCTGCCTTCTGTGGCACTGGGAAACCAAACCCAGGCCTCATGATTGCTAGGCAAGTACTCTAGCCATTGAGATGTGTCACCACCCCAATATGTTGAATGTTTTAAAAGACAGAAGTGAACCTCAAAGGGAAAGTTATAATTTCCTTAAACAGATAAATCTAGTATTAGGAATCCTTCATGGTGAAACTATGGGAAACATAGAATAAACTGTAGCGTGGCTTGCTGTTAGTTACTTGCTATTAGCTGACTTGAAAATCAGAAATTTTGGAGGTCACGCAGCTGAATGATGCATTATTAATCTTCCTCTAGCTTTACTGTAGATAGCACCTCCAACGTGTGGGTTATAATGATAATGGTTGCCTAGGTTACTTTTCAGGGACTTGAAGACCATTTTTTTGGTGAAATAAAATAATAATAACAATACCAATAATAAAAATAGTAATAGAAGGACTTCAAAGATGGGCCCAGAAATTTGCTTTTTCCTTAAAATGTAGATGTTGGCAATACCTCTTCTGCGTATCTTTCCAGACTTTCCAACCCTTCTCTCAGGCCTACCCAGATTTTGACATCAGGAGGCCAAAAGATCATGTTAATGCCTCCATTTTCTGCAAGTGCGTACTACAAAGAGTTATGAAGACTGATTATACACAAACATACTACTGGTTAATTCATCTGCAGAATCTTCTTTCTCCTTGCCTCAAACCACACTGTATCTTTATCCCCAAAATATTCTCCAGAGGTAGATTTATGACATGGGTCTCCCACCTGCATGTCTGCATATTTGACGCTTTGCAAATGAACTTTTTGCTCTTTGGAAAACTCATCGCCTTAGTGATCAGCATACTGAGCAGCAGGCACAATGAGCCTGGTACAGGAACAGCTGCTGCACCAGGGGAATAAAAACATCAGGCAGGTGATGATATCAGAGCAAGAGGGATTTTCTGAAGACAGAAATTTGAGACAAAAAAAAGTTAACGAAGTATTACAAAGGAGCAATCCAAGATGCTTTAGGACTAAATATTTTTACAATATATAGGCTTAAACAAACACACACACACACACACACACACAAAATATTTTAGAAATTTCTAGTATAAAATCCTAAATACAAAGCTAAGACTGGTTGAAGTATCTCTGGCCCAAGAATAAACTCAATTATTTGATTTTTCTACAAAGCAAATCTTGAACAGACACCAGATAAGAACATTAAGGCTCATACAAACTCATCCTTGAGGGTCAAAGATGATGATGATCTAAAAATAAAATGAGTAAAAATATATAGTCAGATGAGAATAGGGTTCTATAGTCAGCAGCCCTTTTTTTTCTCTTGGTGGTGGCGGTGGCACTGGGGATGAACCCAGGTCTTTCATATGGAGCTATATCCCCTGCCCTTTTGAAACAGGGTCTCAATAGCTTGCCAGGTTTGGGCTTAAAATTCCTATCTTTCTTCCTCAGCTCCCTAGTAGCTGGTTGGCAGCACTGCACCCAGCTCAATAGGCATTGTCTAGAATAATTCAGTGGTCTCTGACCTTTTGGGCACCAGGGACTGGCTTTGTGGAGGGCAGTTCTTCAGGTGGTGGGGTGTCTGCCAGTGTCACAGCTTAGCTGTACTCCAGATTCTCAGGCATTGGATTCTCATAGAGAATGCACACCCAGATCCTTCGTGTGAGCAGCTCACCATTGGACTGAGAATCTGCCATATCTCCTCCATTTTTATGTTTGATTTTGAGACAAGATCTTGCTAAGTTTCTGATTTGTCCAGGTTAGGCTCAAACTTGCAGTCCACCCACCTTAGCCTTCTTGAGTGCTGGAATTACAGGCCTGCCTGAGAGGAATTCTTAAGGTTCACATGGGAGCCAAGCACGATGACACACATCTTTAATCTCAACACGTGGGAGGGTGAGGCAGGAGGATTTCTGTGGCTCCAAGGCCAGCCTGGGCTGTATAGTAAGTTCAGGACCGGTCTGGACTACATAGTAAGACCCTGTTTAAAAGACAAAAACAACAGCAATAAAATTCTCTGTGGGACCAGAGGAACTGAAGGCTTTAGAAGGAAAGATGAGTGGTTGTGCCGGACCCAAGAGGCTTCTCTGGAAGAACAAGAGGATGGACATGCAGGGTTCACTTGCCAGTGGTGAGGCACAGGATGGTAAGCGACAGAACTGGGATATGACCACTTTGGAGTCATATCAACATTCAATCAAAAGCAATGTTATCCAGTGTTGTGGCTGGGATCTGGAGTGTCCCCCAGAAGCCTCTTGTACCTACTGATACTGTGTACTATTAGAAGGTGGGTCCTACCTGGAAGGCGGATGATGCTTAGGGCTTCACCTGGAGGGGTGTGTGCTACCTCTGCTCTTCCTCCCAGACTTAGCTCTGTTCTGCCATGCCTCGATGATCGCTGTCTCTGGCTCACGCTCTGACCATTCCATGTGATTCTACCATTTCCAGCTGCCCACCCATGAATGGACTGTGACCTTCTGAAAATGTGAGCTAAAATAAATCTTTCCTCCTTAAAGTTATGGGTGTCAGGTATTCTGTCCCAGCAATGAAAAAGTAACTAAGACATACAGATTAATTATTCACTGGATTTAAGCAATTTATAAGTTTGCCTTTAAAATAAAATGTGTCTTTAAAGAGTAAGTATTTGCCACTAACAAATGTATATCTTCAAAAATGACTTTAAAATTGAAGTAATGGGGTCTGGAGGAATGGCACAGCAGTTAAAGCACTTACTTAACAAATGCAAGGCCCTGAGTTCAATTCCCTAGCACCTGTAAGCCAGGCATGATGGCACACACCTGTAATCTCAGAACTTGGTAGGCTGAGGCAGAAGGATTGCTGTGAGTCCAAGGCTAGCCTGGACTACATAGTGAGTTCAGGACCAGCTTGGGCTACACGGCACGACCCTGTCTCAAAAAATAAATAGATAATAAAATAAAATTGAAGATGAAAAACTATATTTTTAATCTATAATTTAAAAAATATCTAGTAAGTGGTGCAGTACATACCTGTAATCCCAGCACTCAGGAGACTGAAGAAGGAGGATAGCTAATTCCAGACCAGCTTGGGCTAAATAACTAGTTCAAGAACAGTCTGGGCCATAGTAAGACCCTGTCTCAAAAACAACAAAAAAGGAAGTAATACCTAATGCTAGAAAACATGTAGAAAACTGATGCCCTGCCCATGAGAGCACAAGGCACATCAGGGAGCCACTGGCAGCCTCTATCAAAGGCATATGAAACAGCTGTACCATTAACTTCCAGAATTTAGCTAAAGAAAGCAATCACAGATTTAGCCCTAAATATCCTCATCACAGTACTGTTTATAATAATGAAAAATTAGGAAAAATGTAAATTTCCAATAACAGGGGATTGTATAATTCAGTTACTACATCTGTACATTAAAATCCAAGCAGCCCATTGTTTCAGAGACATGTGATATCAAATACTGCTTATCAAACATTATTCAATAAAAATAAAGGTTAAAAATGTATAAAACAAGTTTATTTTCATTAAACACACACATACACACACCTAGTAGAAAACTGGAATAGAATAAAAGCGTTGGGCTAGAGGAATGGCACAGCTGTTAAAGCACTTGCCTTGCAAGCACAAGGCTCTGAGTGCAATTCCCCAGCACCACATAAAGCTGGCCATGGTGGCACACGTCAGTAATCCCAGCACACCAGAGGCTGAGGCAGGAGGATTGTCCTGAGTCCAAGGCCAGCCTGGGCTACACCAGTCAGTTCAGGACCAGCCTGGGCTACAGAGTAAGATTCTGTCTGAAAAAAGAAAGAAAGAAAGAAAGAAAGAAAGAAAGAAAGAAAGAAAGAAAGAAAGACAGAAAGAAAGAAAGAAGAGCCAAAAAGTCAAAGTGTTACTGGTTATTGGGCCCGGCTACATAGGTCTGTAATCCCAGCCCTGCGGGAGGCTAAGGCAAGAGAATATGCATAAATTCAGAGCCAGCCTGGGCTTCATACATAGTGAGCTCAGGACCAGCCTTGACTACAGAATGAGACGTGGCCTGGAAAGAAAGAAAGAAAGAAAGAAAGAAAGAAAGAAAGAAAGAAAGAAAGAAAGGAAGGAAGGTGATGATTATCTCTTAGGAAGAATGGGTTAAGTAGCATGTCCAACCAAGACTCAGAGGATTCAGAGGCTTGTTGTAGTATATCATTTTATTGTTATAATAAATATTTTTGTTGGGTTTTCTTTTTTTTTTTGAGACAGGGTCTTGCTCTGTACCCCAGGCTGGCCTTGGACTCATGGCAATCCTCCTGCCTCAGCCTCCCAAGTGCTAGGATTACAGGCATGTGCCACCACATCCAACTTATATGGTGCTAGGAAATCAAACCCAGGACCTTGCACTTGCTTGGCAAGTGTTTTAACTGCTGTGCCATTTCCCCAGCTCCCATACATTCTGTATTTAAATGATTATTGTGTTTGTAATGTGAAAAATTTGATAGTTTTTATTTAAAGGTACCACATGGATGGAAGCTTTGTTGTTGCTGTTGTTGTTGTTGTTACTGTTTTGAGACAGGTTCTCACTCTGTAGCCCAGGCTGGTCCTGGACTCACTATCCCACTACGCCATTCCCCTAGTCCACGAAGGAAGACTTTTTTCAAACAGCACTAAAATAGGTGTGTATTTTTATCTAACAAATATAATAATGCTAAGACTTGAATATGTCCCCCAAAGTTCATGTCTGGGAAATTTAATCCCCTGGGCAACAGTGTTGAGAGGTGACACCTTCTGATGTGACTAGATCATGAGGGCTCTACCTTCATGAGCAGATCACAACTATTACTGTAGAGGAAAGTTCCTGATAAAAGCAGGCTTCCATCTCTTCTTTTCCTCCATCCCCACCACTCTGTCTTGCCCTTCTACCTTCTGTAATGCAATGATGCATCAAGGCCACCTACCGGGCACAGCTTCCTTGACCTGGGACTTCCCAGCCTCCAGAACTGTAAGACATCAATCTGCCCTTTATACATTGTCTAGTCTCAGGTATTCAGTTGTAGCAACAAAGTGAATAAAAACAATCAGTAAAAACTGATAGAGCTTTTATACAAATTACAGTATGCTTATTTACAAAGAAATATTACTTTAAAACATAACCTTAGGGCTCAGTGGTAGACTTCTTGCCTAGCAAGTTTGAGGCCCTGGGTTCAATTCCCATTATGAACAAAAAAAAAGCTGTCATAAAAAGTGTAATGTCTCTTTTATACAATCCTACCACCATTCGTATTCAGCTCAATACATACTTGTTGAATAGAGTTGAATAGTCTAGTATAAATTTTTATAAATGATCTAGATGAGGAAGAACACTGAGAAGTTGCTACTTTACATATGACGTCCTCTAAAGACATCTTACTTAACACTGTTGACTGTCACTTCCTTCCTGAAATTCCTACCCTGGCTTCTGTAACAGCTCATACTCCTAGTTATTCTTCCATCTCAGGGCCCAACTGATCTCACATCATGAAGATTCGCTTCTTGCTCTGAACTCTGGGCTTCTCCCCTGGGCTCTTATCCTCAGACTTCTGCATATTTTTCTTCCCAGACTTACTTCCTTGATGAGTTCATCCACGATCATGGCATTAGCCATCATGTTACACATAACTTCCTCAGAAAATGACCTTGTTTCATTGGGTGTGGGCACATGTGCTACAGTTACTACATACATAAGGTATTCTAATATTACATAACTGTAGTGATTAGAATTTTATAGACTACTCCTCAAGGAAAAGAGCACTTGAAGGATTTGAGGCACAGCTGACATCAATGGCAGTAAACTTCTTCCCTCTGCCGCCATAAAGCAAACTAAACAAAAATAATATAAATAGAAAAAAGTCAGCAAAGCCATGTGTTTAAATTCTCAAGTTAATGGTGTCACATCTTGTTTGAGGAAGAAACTAAGTAAATGTAATAAATGGCCAAAGAAAATAAGAAATTAGACTTCAACAGAACTTTAAAACTTCTTCTCTTCAAAAGACACCACAAAGAAAAGAAAAAGACAAGCCTCCAAATGAGACAAAATATTTCTAATTCATATGCTTACAAAGAACTTGTATCTAGAATAAAAAACACTTAATAACAAGAAGCCAAATATTCTATTTTGATTTTTATTGTCTGGTTGGTTGTTTTATTGCTGTTATTTGCAGTACTCATGATTAAACCCAGGGCCTTCGCACTCAGCTACATCTCTGGCCCATTTTTTGTTTGTTTTGTTTTGAGAGATGGTCTTGCTAAATTGTTAAATTTCCCAGGCTGGGCTCAAACTTGTAATCCTTGTGCCTCAGCCTCCCAGATTGCTGGGATTACACAGGCCTATACCACCATACTCAGCTGTTGTTTTGAGACAAACTCTCACTATGTTGCCCAACTTGGTCTCAAACTCCTGCCTCAGCCTCCCAAGTAGTTGGTATTAAAGGCATGCATAAGCACATGAGGATTGCCATGAGTCCAAGGCCAGCTTGGGCTACATAGTAAGTTCAGGACCATTCTGGGCTATAAAGAACAAGATACCACCACACAGTTGCTGAAACTTTTTTTTTTTTTTTTTTGTATGTCAGGGTCTCACTCTGGTAGTTCAGGTTGGTTCTGAACTCACTATGCAGCCCAGACTAGCCTCGAACTCATGGCAATCCTCCTGCCTCAGTCTTCCAAGTGCTGTGATTACAGGTGTGCACCAACACGCCCAGTTTATGTGATACTGGGAAACTGAACCCAGGCAGGGCTTTGTGCTTGCTA
Source organism: Ctenodactylus gundi (assembly GCA_004027205.1). Classification (NCBI taxonomy): domain Eukaryota; kingdom Metazoa; phylum Chordata; class Mammalia; order Rodentia; family Ctenodactylidae; genus Ctenodactylus; species Ctenodactylus gundi. Next base: position 134,312 of record PVKB01004538.1, read on the forward strand.
GGCAAATACTTTAACACTGTGTTATTCTTCCAGCCCCAGAACATTTTTTGAAACTGTAAATAGTAATATTTCATGAAGATGCAGAGAAGCTGGAACTCTGATACAGTGTTGGTAAAATTGTACAGACACCTTATAAAATAGTTGAGCAGTTTATTCTTTATCAAGTAGAAAATTCTCTTATCACAGGACCAAAGATTTTACTCAGGTATTGATCTAAGAAAAATGCAAACATTTGTCCACAAAAAGAGCTGCTTGTAAATGTTCATAGCAGCTTCCAAAAAGTGAAACACTGCCCAAAAGTTCATAAAGAGATGACTATATATAAACAGATTTCAGGACAGTATATATATATATGTGTGTGTGTGTGTGTGCATGTGTGTGTGTGTGTGTGTGTGTGTGTGTGTGTGTATTACTCAACAATAATAACAAAAGGACTGACATACACAAAAGCATGAAGAAATATCAAAAATAGTATGCTGAATGAAAGAAACCAAACACAGGGCACACATCTGCGACTCCATTTATATGAAGCCCACAACAGGCAAAACAAATCTACAGTGACAGAAATCAGATGGCAGGTGGGTAGAGTGGATGGGGGGCAAATAATAGCAAAGGACAATACAAGTTGGCCATAGCAGGGCACACTGTAAGGCAGAAGGACAGCTTGAGTCGACCCCACGAGTTTGAGGCCAGTCCAGCAACATGGCAAGACCCTGTCTCAAAAAAAAAAAAAAAGAGAAAGAAAGAGAGGAAGGTGACATAGATCTGTATCTTGACTAGAGAGATGATTACATAGGCACTTACATCTGTGAAAACTCACAGAACTGTATATTTATTGTAAAATTAGTATGCCTTCTTATGGGTAAATGGTACTTACGGAGAGTTCAAAAATATTTTTTGAAACTAAGTCTTACTGCGTAGTCCAGGCTGGCCCTGAACTCACTGTGTAGCCCAGGCTGATCTTGAACAAAAGGCAATCCTCCTGCCTCAGCATCCTGAGTGCTACAATGACAGGCCAGTTTATAAGAAAAATGATAACTATTTTGAAACAAGGAGTTAAAGTTCTTTTTGTTAACAGCAGATGACTAGCAAATGGTAGAAGTTGACAAATCCATTGGAACCAAAGGCTTGTTCTTGCTATTTTAGCTTTCCAAATGAGTTCTCTATCCAGTAGAAACAGAATATTTTGTTTTTGTTTTCCAATTCAATTAGTTAGAGTATGAATTCACATACACTCTTAAACTTAGCCTTAGTTAAAATTTTCAAAATCAACTTCAAGCTACAATAAGAGTTGCAATAAGCCATTTTTTAAAATAAGATTGATGTTTCAAAAGTACAGACTCCTGAGCTGGTTATTGTGGCAGATACCTACACTCCCAGCTACTGCAGAGGCAGCCTGGAAGACTGCAAGTTTAAGGTCAGCCTGGAAAACTTAGCAAGACCCTTTCTCCAAATAAAAACAAACAAACAAATAAACAGCTAGGGATGTAGCAGTCCAGAACCCCCATGTTCAATCCCAATACCTCAGAATGACAACAAAACAAAGAACAAAAGGAACTACAACCCCAACAGAACACAGCACTTCTGCTACGTAATGTAACTGTAACCGGAGAGTGAGCTTTCCAAGAAGGCAGAGTTCTCTTGCAGGATCTTTCGCCCTGCCTGCACATGCAGGAGACGGGCAGAAGGGCTCCACCAGAAAGAGACTGCAAGAACAGTTCCTCTGTAACTCAACTCACACATTTTAATGATCAGGCATTGAAAAGGCTTTCTCTGCAAACACGGGAAGGAAGCAAGCAAATGAAAAACCCTACTAGCTGTCTACCTGCCCCCGCCTTATACTGCTTTCCTCCACCCTAAAGTCTCGGCCTCTCGATCCTCAGGAAGTGTTAAACATCACCCCAGAGGGCTTGGGTTGGGCCAACCGTAAAAGGAAAGCATTACCGAGGTATAGGTAAAAAATTGGATGGGCTCACTTAACTGGACATTTGTCACTTTTAGCACCTAGCATCCACATTACCTTCTTGAATACTCTGGTGTCCTCTTAGGAATTTATGTTCCCCCTCTACGAAGAGCTTTGTTGAAAGACTAAAAGAGAAACCAAAAGAAGTCTGGCCTGGGGGTGCCCTCCTGCAATCCAGCACTCTAGGAGCCTGAGTCAGAGGATCATAAATTGGAACCCAGAATGGGCAATTTTTTGCCTCTAAAATTATTCTTAATAGTATGTATTTGTTATACCTAATAATTGGTACATATACATACCAGCCTGGGCAATTTAGTGAGTTAGCGAGATCCTATCAAAAAAAAAAAAAAAAGGCCCGGAACGTAGCTCAGCATGAAGGATGTAGGAACAAAACTTGAGGGGCTCCTTGGCGCTCCTGCCTTCTCAGCCTTTCTCTCTATATTCAGAGGCATGGGTGGCCTTTCACCAGTCAAGTTAGACACTGGAACTTTACTTACTTCTTTAGCAGAAATACAAGAACCCAAAGAAATGGTTAGCAGCCGAAGCCAGGCAACACAGTGGAGCAGTTCCCCGCCCCCCCACCCACCCCCCCACCCCCTCCCGCCCCCCC